>PVKC010002634.1:0-42453 GCA_004027635.1 Crocidura indochinensis
CTTTATTGCTATCATTTTTAGTGCATATCTTTTTTTTTTTTTGAACACCTGGTGATGCTCAGAAATAGTTCCTGCTAGGCTCAGGAGACCATATGGGATGCCAGGGATAGAACCAGGTTGATCCCAGGTCAACAGCATGCAAAGCAAATGCCCTACCGCTGTGCTATCACTTCAGCCCTCTTATTGCACATCCTTAAAAAGAAATTTTCTTTGAGAAATTTCATTCTACTATTACCTTTCTCAACAGAAATTGCAAAACCTCAGCATGCTATGTGATCTTGAGCATCCCCAATGTCTCACTGAAACCATAGAGGAAAACAACCAAGAAGTGCCCCCAGTCAATCTGGAGAAACAGGAAACAGTTATAATTTATGGGGATTTGTGGGGAAAGGATTGTTAGGGCTTGTTAGTGGCTCCCAGGCATGGCTCAAGGGATCCTGGGACACTCGCAGAAATACTCAACCCCCGGGCCTGTGCAGACAATGTGATAACTCTTGCTCTAGTATTGCTAAGGGCTACCAAAACAATCCTGGAGGTAAGATGGGAGGTATTCAAATTCAGTCCTGTGTGTGCTAGGCATGGCCACACTGACTTTGGAGCTGTTCCAGTCACAGAACATTGTAGTGGGTTTCAGGAAAGGGGCTGTGGTCTCGCTGGCAGTGCTCAAAGCTTACTGTTGCCTCTGAGGGGGGACCAGGTACAGTCCTGGGATTGAACCTGTGTTAGCAAGGGATCAAACCAGTGTTGGCCACATCCAAGGCCAAACTTCCTTTCCCCTTCATTTATAACCTTCCTTCCTTTCTTTCCTTCTATTCAGGAATTGAATCTAAGGACTTATGCCTGCAAGGCATGTGCTCTATAACAAATCATAGCTCCAGCCTTTTCATTATTGTTTTAATAGCCTAACATTATATTTACATTATAAATTTAACATCATATTTATATTATAAATCATATCAAAAGCATAATGCAGCATTTATAATAATAATCTTGTGAATAATAATAATCTTGTGAATTACTATAAATAATATAATATAATAATCTTGTGAATTACTATAAAGTTTTAATAATTTATTTTTTCTACAATTCCTAAATTCCTGTGGAACATACTACTTCCTAAGACTTTTGTTTGTTTGGAAACTACGATCCAGCAGTGCTTAGAACTGACTCCTGGTTCTGCACTCAGGGTTTAACTTCTGGATTCTGGGGCTTTGGAACCATATGGGGTGCCAAAAATTGAACCCAGATTAGTTGCATGCTAGTCAAATACCCAACCCACTGTATTAAGAATACAGTCCAGGGGCCAGAGAGATAACACAATGGTAGGGCAATTGCCTTGCATTTGACTGACCTGGGCCGGACCCGGTTTTGATTCCTGATTCCCGTTATCCCACATGGTCCCATGAGCCTACCAGGAGCGATTTCTGAGTGCAGAGGCAGTTACTAACCTCTGAGTATCACTGGGTGTGGCCAAAAAAAGATGATGATGATGATGATGATGATGATGATGATGAAGAAGAAGAAGAAGAAGAAGAAGAAAAGAAGAAGAAGAAGAAGAAGAAGAAGAAGAAGAAGAAGAAGAAGAAGAAGAAGAAGAAGAAGAAGAAGAAAAGAAGAAGAAGAAAAGAAGAAGAAGAAGAAGAAGAAAAGAAGAAGAAGAAGAAGAAGAAGAAGAAGAAGAAGAAGAAGAAGAAGAAGAAGAAGAAGAAGAAGAAGAAGAAGAAAATACAGTCCTTCCCCTAAGACTTTTTTTTTAATTAGTGTAATCCTTTGAGAAATTTTGAGGATGTGGATCTCTGGCTCACATAGAAGGTAGATGCAATTTTCAACCACAATTAAAGCTTTTTCCATCCTTTTTACATGTGGTAGCCAGTAGAGCTCTCTAACTAAAACTCTCACCTATCATTTTGTTTTTCAACAAAGAAGAATGATTTCACTAAGCTACCTCAAGAACTAATGAAAAGTTAACTACATTAAATACTAATGATGTATGCAAATTATCTGAATTCTCACAAACTGGTCAGGTAAATATTTTAATATTGTTATACTATTATTATTATCATCATCATGCTGACCTCCACCTTTTTGGATGGAATGAGGGTACATACTTTGTGGTACTCATAGATCACTTCTAGTAGAGCTCAGGGGACTATATGGGGTTTTGAAAATCAAATCTGGGTACACCAGATACAAAACAAATTCCTTTACCTGCTGTACTAGTTATCAAGCCCCTCCCCTCTACCTTATAGGCAAGAATAAGAAGACAAAGTGCATTTCAGTTACCAGTCCAAGTTCACATAGCAGGTAAGAAGTTGGTACAACTGAAATTCAAACCAGTATCCATCTAACCAAAGAATTACCATGTGTTCTTCAAACTTAACCACATGTCCTCTCTATACTTGCTTCAGAGGTTGAGACCACAACAGATGTTGCATTCAATAGCCACTAAGGGTGGTTCCCAACTTTCTGCTTACAAGTAATATGAATACCATCACTGACCATGGAATCTCCCTCCACCTGTGATCTCCCTACTCTGAAGAGTGTGTCTTAGTGTCTGAGGATGGTGCAGGCTAGGGCTCTGCTCTTGCCATACTTGCAATATTTTGGGAACTAACATTTACTCACATTTTTTTCCTATAAAATTCATTGAGCTGAAAAAATAAGTTTCTGTGCAGACACTAAAACATCAGAAAAGCCTTCTGAATTTCTAGTTTGAGTAAAATATCAAACATGGCCAAAATATACAAATGTACTGTGAGGCAACTATGATTTGTCTGAAGAAAATTGCTGACTGACAGACAGCAATGTCTTAAGTAAATCATGCCACTAATTTACCTCCAAAAGTTAGTTGAGCACATCAGTATTTGCTCACATTTAAGCTCACATCTCATTGCTTATGCTGTGATCTGTTCTCAACTTCCTACAGGAAAGCCAAGTGCTAGATGTAAATTTGACTAACCTACAAATGAGCCCTGTCCATTCAAAGTGCTTGTCTTAGATCCTGCCGCATGGGATTCCTATCTCACCACATTCCCCGGCTCGAATGTGAATACAGCTTTGCAATATATCAGAATGACGCCAAGTCCAAGTTTCCTCTTTCACTTTTTACCATCCTTACATAAGTAGATCATTAAGGCATTTTTCATAAATAAATCATTAGAGCATTGTTTCCTAATGTCAGAAATTCTTCATCATTTCAATGTTTAAAGCAAGCTTTGTGAAATCCTCTCCCATGCAATCAATTTCACACAACAGTGGTTCTTTGGGCCTTTGCCATTTTAAATTATATTTTCTCAGGGGTTTTTTGCTTGTTTGTTTTGAACAATACCCACTGCATTCAGGACTTATGCCTGACTCCTGACTCCTGACTCAAGAATTCTGGCAAGATTCGGGAGGATGTGTATGCAACACAAGTGTCCTACCCACAGTATTATTTCTCTGGTAACATTTTCCTTCCTTCTTTCTTTCTTTTTTGTTTTTGTTTTTGGGTCAGACCTGGTGACACTCAGGGGTTACTCCTGGCTCTGCACTCAGAAATCGATTGCTCCTGGCAGGCAAAGGGAATCACATGGGATGCTGGGATTCGAAGTACTGTCCGTCCTGGGTCAGCTGTGTGCAAGGCAAATGCCCTACTGCTGCAGCATCTTCTTTCTTCACACTTCTTTTTCTTATATATATATATTTTAGGCTAAGTCTGATAGTAGCCTGGGTCTACTGAAGTGAAAACTTTCTGCTTCAGGAGTCTTAAGTCTACTGGAAAAAAGTTTCTAAAGTGTATGTGTAGAAGTGGATGGGTAAATATGCTGTGATTTCAAGTTGTAAAAATAAGACCTCTGGGGGGCCTGAGTACAGTGGGTAGGGCATTTGCCTTACAAGCAGCAATGCAGGTTCGATCCCTGGCATGCCATATGGTCTTCTAGCACCTCCAGGAATAATTCCTGAGCACAGAACCTGGAGTAAACTCTGAGCACCACTGGTTGTGACCAAAAATTAAAAAAAAAAAAGTAAAGAAAGAAATGGAAAAATAACAATTAATTGTTGAAAGAAGAAAAGGTAGTTTTTTTTACCTATAGGAATCATCTTTCGACCTTCCACCTAAAAAAATTAGTAGAAGAGAGAAATTCTTCAAATAACTTTCTGACATAAAGCAAACCTCTACTGCCTGCAGTGAATCACAATTCCTGGTGAGTAAGCTGGTATATCTTTTTATCTGCAGTTCCAGTTTGAGGGTGGCACCCCGTTTTCTGGTACTCATACACAGCTGTGTGGGGGTGGAGGCTGTTGGGATCTTTCTCTGCACACCAGGAATTCGAACTTATGACCATTTTCTGACCTGCTTGCAGGGCAGGTGTTCTAAGTTCCTCCGGGCCAGGAAAAATGTTTTAAAGTACTTAAAAAATAAAAGAGCAGAAACAAAATCACCTAAGAAAGCCAATAAGTCAATATCTCCTGGGATACTGGCTTTTCTTGTCCTTTAGTTTCGGGAGGAAAGGCATGCACCGAATGTTCTGTTCGTTTTCTCTGGGATTTCTTCCTGGAGTTTAGCTGATGTCGCCCTCCTTCCCATCACTGGATATCGGCAAGAAGAGAATGACGCTTCCTTGGCAGTAAAGCACCTACCCTGGTCTGCGTGTGTCCCCCAGGCTACTGACACAGCTCCACGCGACCTCCACCGCGTTCGCTTCTCGTGAGGCACAAACTGCACTTACTTCTCTGACCACAAAACAGCGCTGGGAGCAAGTGGTGTGCGGGGTGGAGCCAAGTTTCCACTCACTGATCTTCCTGGGCCAGAGAACGGCAATGAGCTTGAAACCAGACTTCCAGAGGAGCGTGGCTGTTGCCCAGATCTTGAAATAGGAGATTGTCACAAGCTCTCCGGACTTCCTCTCTCTGCAGACCTGCAGCTTCTAGGCTCGGAACTTTGGTGAGGCCATGAGCAACCAAGCCTCTGCAGACAGAAAGGCTCTTTACAAAATGTCTCCCTCCTTTGTCTCCCTCCTCTTTCCTTCTTTTGCCCTCTGACCCTCCTACCTCTCCATTTGATGACTAGTTACTAAATGTCTACCAATATACTAAACGTTGGCTCTTTGAGAAACACAAAAAAACTACTGTGTGTGATAGGCAAGGCGGCTCAAAGGGCTGAGGAGAAGCTCTGCATATGGGAGGCCTGCACCTGGCACTCGACACCACATAATCCCCCCATGAGCACTGCCAGAAGTTACCACCGCACACACAAAGCCGGAAGTACACACACACACACACACACACACACACACACACACACACACACACCACAGGTATGGCCCCAAGAGGAAGAGACAGAATATATGGAGCATCCGAATCCAGTGATGGCTCCTTAAAGACCCACACATCACATCCTGCCCATTTTCCTCTACAACCCATGTAGAGAGGGATCACGGGGTAGTGGTGCCCTGGGCTCCCTGCATCTGCAGGTTCCTGGAGGTAGCAGGTACTTGGAAAACTGAGATATCGAGAGTTCTACCTACCTACAAGAGGTACACACAACCAGACCATTGTCGGTAGTTTTGCTGAACCACGAAGCACATGTGCAAGGGATGAAGGGCTGCCTCTGCGTGGGGCGCCGCTTCTCACAAGTCTTAGGTGGAAGTAGTGGCCATGAGGGGAAATGCCGTCAGGAGAGTGACTGTGAAGGGGCACACAGTCTCAGGGTTGGCAGTGGAAGAGAAAGAAGAACTAGTAAGGGAAAAGGGGAAACGAAAGTGGGGACACTGGGAAACTAGGTTGTCATAAAAGATAGAGAAAGAGAGAGATTATTTTCTTTTAACTACAAGAGCAAACTAGTTACTCAGAGAAAAAGCAATTAGAGTATCTATTTATTACTTTAAAGCTTTTTCTTCCTATTCAAAAATCCCCTATAGACCACAATATAATAGTTCAGTGGTTGAGCATCTGCTTTGCATGTGTGAAATCCTGTGTTCAATCTCTGACACCACTACTGATATTACTCCTACTAAATTTCCTGAAAACAATCATTGCCACATAGACAGAGATGATGAGAAGTCAATCTGAAATCCACACTTTGTCTATGCAAAAGAAATGGTGGTAATTATTACCAACTTCACCTCCATACAGTTTATTTAACTAAGTTACTATTTTTCCCTCAGCTTTGACAAAAGAGTATACTATTAATCATTTAGGGGTTTGTTTAAAAACTGGATTAAAAATGTATGAGAGGAACCAGAGAGATAGCATGGGGGTAGGGCATTTGCCTTGCATGCAGAAGGACGGTGGTTCAAAACTTGGCATCCCATATGGTCCCCTGCGCCTGCCAGGAGTGATTTCTGAGTGTAGAACTGAATGCTGAATGCTGAATGCTGCTGGGTGTGACCAAAAACAAACAAACAAACAAACAAAAACAAAACAAAAGTATGACAGACTAGTCCTAATATGCTTATTCTCATATATTTAAGAGAAATTTGCTTCTTTTATCACTCATTTAGAAATATCTAGTTTCAGGACCAGAGCACAATAGCACAGAAGATAGGATTTTTTTTTCTTTTCTCTGGCTGACCCAAGCTCGATCCCTAACATCCTATATGCTCCTCTGAGCCTGCCAGGACTAATTTCTTGAATTAGGGAACAGGGCCAGAATGACCAAAAGGATTATCTGTATGTACTCCTGTAGCATCAGCACAAAGAAAACTGTATCCTTTGAGAAGCCTTGCAGCTAATATGTACTGGAAAACACAGACATCAACATAGGGAAATCCAGTGCAAAACTGTAGAAATTCAGAACTAAGGAGCCTTGTCCCTAGGGAAGAGGCAAGATGCAGTGGCAGAAAAGAAAAGGAACCCACAAGCTGGTATTTGGTATTGAACATAAAATACTAACATAAGGTGGGAGAGTGTTGAATACAGAGGCTTCACAGAACTTAGAATTATAGTGGCACCTGTGGATTCCAAAGCATACTCGGATCTTGCAAGATATTAGGCAGCTGTTCCAACCACAAACTGGCTGCAGCCTCTCTTGAGCTCAGTCCTGCCCACTAGGGATGCAGGCTCTGATCTTATGACATCACCCACCTGACAGGTTTTTGTGAAGTTTGCAAAAACGTCTTTTTTTTTAACAGGTCAGTTTTGTACCTGAGCCTGTTGAGTACCTTCCTCAACCACCCCCAAAAAAGTCTAGGAGCTTGTTCCACCTGACAAAGGACAAACCCATGCTTGGCCTGCACTGGGATGGTGTAGGCACTCTGAGCCAAACAATTTCTTTATAGCATGCTTTCTCTCAATGTCAAAAACTAAACTGTTCTGTAGGGCCTCGACCTTGATCATTGTCATAATGACCTGGCTCAGACCTCAGAAGAACAGGCATTGTCCATTCACCCCTGAATCAAGAATACCATTTATGAAACAACCTATGAAACATGGCTGTCTATAACATCACCTGGAAGCAATCCTCTACCAGGGAAGACCCTACCGCTGTCCTGGCATCAACTTAGTCCAAAGAGGGTCCCCTTAACACCCAGAAGACTTAACAGCAACAACATGCTCTCAGGGTAGGGCTCTCAACATTGACCTCTAATTGTGAGGTGAAACTAGAGGACACTCCACATCATCAATGTAGGATATGCACAGAATTTAGGATCTTTAATTTCAGAAACCTGACACCAACAACAGCAATTGTGTAGAAAATTTTTATTTTACTGGGCCACAGAGAACAACTCAGGGGTTGGACAATCTAGTATGCCTGTAGACCATAGCTGGTCATATTCCAGAAAACTTCAGGGGTGAAGTCTCCTTGTATTTAGACCAAGGCTTTTCCTTTCCATTTCCTTCATATTTTTCTGGGCCTATGAAAACAACAATTGCCACTGCAACACCATTTTTACTGTATTTCTTTAATTCTTATCCTTAAAAATAAAAAAAGAAGAGCTTGCTAAACCTTCTTCTACGGCTTTAATGAGCTCATTGGTGATTCAATAATTTTCAAAAATACAGGTGCTACTGAACTTTTTCTTCTTTCCTTTCTCAATCATCTCTTTAGTTTTCCTTTCTATTCTTTTAATATCTTTGAAATAAATGTATTGTGATCAATTGTGTCAACTATGTGATGGATTTTCTTTAAATAAAAAACACTAGGGAATGTAAAGATAGAATGGAGGCAAGGTGTTGTTTGCCTTGCATGCAGAAGGTTGGTGGTTAGAAACCCAGCATCCCATATGGTCCCCTGAGCTTACCAGGAGCGATTTATGAGCATAGAGCCAGGAGTAACCCCTGAGTGCTGCTGGATGTGATCCCAAAATTAAAATAATTAAAAACAAAAAACATAAAACACTAAACTGTCCTAGAAAAATGCACAGAGGGGCTGGACATGATAGGAAACATAATCTAAAATTTTGCTGCTTGCAAAATATACACTAAGTGCAGGCTCATAGAGAAAGGACTGGAGAGAAAAGTGTGATTGAGAAAGCACACTTTAGACTAATGGAAACTAAAAAAGAGAAATGACTTCTGCCATATCAAATAACACTCAAAGAAATCAGTAAGAGATAGGGATGGAACTATTCACTAGATCACTAGATCAAGATATCTTTTTTTTTTTTTTTTTTTTTTTTGGTTTTTGGGTCACACCCAGCAGTGCTCAGGGGTTACTCCTGGCTCCATGCTCAGAAATTGCTCCTGGCAGGCATGGGGGACATATGGGGCACCGGGATTCGAACCGATGACCTTTTGCATGAAAGGCAAACGCCTTACCTCCATGCTATCTCCCGGGCCCAGATCAAGATATCTTAACTCATCAATATACATGCACCAGATAAAGGGGCAACCAAATTTATAAAGCAATCCTTAATAGATTAAAGGTGATACAACAACAGCCACCTAACAGTAGTGGGAAATCTCCTGCTACTCTCGTCATTGAAGAGATGAAGCAGACAGCACCAATAAGCAAACAAGATCCCAGAACAAAAATTAGAAAGACTTGGGATTAACGGACATAAATAAGAAATGTAGGAAATATGGAAAAAAGAAAATTTCGCCAAGAAAATGTAAAAACTGAGTACATAGTCTTCTCTAGTGCACATGAAACATTTTTCAGAATAGAGAGAGGCACATACTGGAGCACAATTCAAGTGTCCATAAGTCACAAAAAGAGAAATTGTGTAAAGGATTTATTCAGATCACAATGAGATGAAGGTACAAATTAAATATGAAAAGTGAGTGGTAAAAAAAACGCTAACATGTGGAAACTGAAATGACATACTATTGTATCAAGAGAGCATCAGAGAAAACATCAAACTATTCTTTAAAATGAATAAATGGAGTTGAGGCAACAGTAAGTAAAATATTTTCCTTGCGCACAGACAACCATAGTTCAATCCCCATAGGTCTGCCACTAACAGGAGTGAACTCTGAGCCCAGTATCAGGAGTCAACTCTGAGCATACTGTGTGTATGTCAGAAGACAAACAAAAGTAAAGGAGAATGATAACAAATGCTATCAGAACTGATGAGACACTAAAAATACATACTAAGTGATACGTTGATAGCAACGCATCAGGAAACAAGTAAATGAGTAACTCAAATAGGTCATGTAATTTGACCTTGTAGTTTTAATGTTAAGAAACAATTTATGAAAATAGATATTAAATCATTATAATAGCTTAGGTGATCAGATATAGATGCCTGTTAAGCCTTTCTCTACCCCCACCTTGATCCTCTTGATCTGGAATTTCACCTTGAGATGTCAATGGCCTGCTGCTCTGATAACCATTGCCCAATGCCCCTCCTAAGAGGAACTTGACATATTTGGGCAAAAGAACGGACTTCTGCTTGCCCCTCCTAAGGTTCTGACCTTATTTGAAAAAGGACAAGATCACCATCTGATTGAACATTGTGTTTGAACTTGGACTAGGGATTGATACATTCTACAAGCCCAGTTTTCCATATCGATCCTCCTTCTAAGGTTCCTTAAACCTATAAAAGACACTTCCCTAAATTGCCCGGGGCTTCTGGTTTCAGAGCCGGAGCCTTAGCTATGTAGAATCAATAAACCTGATTTACTTTTGCATTCTTTGAAGATTCATGGCCTTTATTTGGGGGCTTTCATGGGCCTTTAACATGAGAAACCAGAAAAATAAAAAAAGAGCAACAGATGAACCCAATTTAAGTAGAAGGAAAGGAATGAAAATAGAGCAGAAATCAATTATTAGAAATCATGAAAATAGGTCAGTCATTTTGGGCCTTCCTGTCTCAAGCTGCTTGAGATTGGATTTCTCCAGCATTCCTACCGGTAGATTTGCCAATGAATACCACCACAACACGTAGAAAAACCCATAATACAAGTGTGACAATGGGGAAACAACGCAGGCTAGCACCAGGCAATGAGAATGAAGATGGCAACTCTGATGACCTGAAAACAGCCAACCACCTTATTAGTCTCTCAGATATGGAATTTAGAGAAGAAATGTGGAGGATATTCACAGAACTCAAAGAAAGTATAGAACAGAACACTAATAAAAATCAAGAGAATATGAAGATAGAAATCAGAAAACTACAAACTGAAATATCAGATCAAATAACACATTTAAAAAACTCAGTAGATGAAATGAAGGACTCAATGGATAAGCTCTCCAACAGGGTAACAGCAGCTGAGGATAGAATTAGTGAGCTGGAAGATGTGATACATAACAACTCCATACAGCAGAAGAGATTGGAAAAAAAGCCTAAAGCAAATGATCAGACAATGGAAAAATTACTAAAATAATGTGAAGAGATGAAAATAGTAGTCTTTGATAAGTTGATAAGAAACAACTTAAGAATCATTGGTGTCATGGGCCCAGAGAGATAGCACAGCGGTGTTTGCCTTGCAAGCAGCTGGTCCAGGACCAAAGGTGGTTGGTTCAAATCCTGGTATCCCATATGGTCCCCCGTGCCTGCCAGGAGCTATTTCTGAGCAGACAGCCAGGAGTAACCACTGAGCACTGCCGGGTGTGGCCCCAAAACAAAAACAAAAACAAAACAAAAAAGAATCATTGGAGTCCGAGAGACCCAGTAAGAAAATATCAAGGAAGAATAAATGGTCAAGAACATCATCACATAGAAACTACCAGAGCTAAAGAATACATGTGACCGAATTCTCAACACCTGAAAGTACCAACTAAAAGAGACCCCAGGAAAAACATCCCAAAACACATCCTAGTCACAATGACGAATCCCACAGATAAAGGCAGAATTCTGTTTTTTGTTGTTGTTGTTGTTGTTGTTTTGGTTTGGTTTGGTTTGGTTTTTGGTTTTGGGGCTACACCCAGTGACCCTCAGGGGTTACTCCTGGCTATGTGCTCAGAAGTCACTCCTGGCTTGGGGGACCATATGGACACCGGGAGATGAACCGCGGTCCTAGGTTAGCGCAGGCAAGGCAGGTACCTTACCTCTAGCGCCACCACCCGGCTCCATAAAGACAGAATTCTGAAAGCAGCAAGATCAAAAAGGGAAATTACATTCAAGAGAGCATCCTTGAGATTTACAGCAAACCTGTGACAAGAAACACTCAAGGCCAGAAGGCAATGGTGGAACATAGTGACAAAACTCAATAAAATAAATGATTGATCTAGAATATTGCACCCAGCAAAACTCCCTTTCAGGTTTGAAGGAAGTATACATGGCTTCACAGATAAACAACAGCTCCGAAACTTTACTGACTCAAAACCAGACTTAAAAGAAAAACTGAAAGATCTACTTTAGACAAAACCAACCAACAGACATAACAAACTTCTACACAAAGATGACGCTAAATCCCATGACAATTCTTTCTCTCAATGTCAATAGACTAAATGCTAAGAGACACAGAGTGACTAGATGGATCAAAAAACTCAATCCGACCTTCTGCTGCCTACAAGAAACACCCTGAATAGTCAGATCAAACATAGACTCAAAATCAAAGACTGGAGAAAATTTATCCAAGCAAACAACACCCATAGAAAAAAGCTGGAGTGGTCATACTTATATCAGATGATGCAAGCTTTATGCTTAGAAAAGTTGTAAGGGACAAAGATGTACATTTTATATTAATCAAGGGATATGTATAGCAGGAAGAAATCACTCGCAATGAGAGGCCAGCAAAATATTTAATACAATTGTTGACAAATCTGAAAAAGGATATCAATAACAACACAAGAATTGTGGGAGACCTTAACACAGCTTTGTCAAACTTGATAGGTCAACCAGACTGAAACCCAACAAAAATATACTAGATCTCAAAAAAGAAATGGAAAAAAGAGGCCTACTAAATAGGACACTCAACACCCAGAAACCTGAATACACATTCGTCTCCAATGTACATGGGCATTCTCCAGGATAGACTACATGCTGGCACATAAAACATACCTCCATAGTATCAAGAGGATAGAAATTTTTCAGGCTACCTTTGCTGGCCACAAGGCTCTGAAGTTAGATGTGAACTACAAAGGGACACAGAAGAAAAACTTTAACACCTAGACATTAAACAGCCTGCTACTGAACAACCAGTGGGTCTGAGATAAAATCAAAGAGGAAATCAAAACTTTCCTGGAAACAAATGACAGTAAAGACACAAACTATCAGAACCTATGGGCCACAGAAAAAGCAGTACTGGGAGGAAAATTTATAGCTTTGCAAGCACACATCAGGAAGGAAGAAGGGCATACCTGAATAACTTAATTACGAAGCTCATATATATAGAAAGTGCTCAACAAAAGGAACCAAAAATAGGGAGAAAGAAGAAATAACAAAGCTGAGAGCAGAAATCAATGAAGTGGAAACCCAAAAAATAATCTGAAAAACAACGAAAGCTGAAGTTGGTTTTTTGAAAAAATAAACAAGATTGATAGACCACTGGCAAAACTAACAAAGAAGGAGAGAAAAAGAAACTTGATAACTCGTATTAAAAAATTAACTACCAATACTGATTTCCCTAGCATGGAAAAATAAGAAAAATCCCCCGGGGGTTCCTCAAAAGGCCTGCTATGGGTGTTTTTTGCCTCTGCAAAATTGCCAAAGAGATGGTTCAAAGATTTATGTTATGGTACCAACATTATATTCCCTTCATATTATTTGGCCTTAAAAATCAATTCTCCCTTCTGCTGCTATTTACAGGCAAAATATAGCATTAATTAAAACCCCTCTTCTGGATAACATTTAGCACCAAAATCAAAGACAATAATTTCTCTTTTTCAAAATGTCCTTGCAGTTCAGTTTCTGGTATGCAAAGGCATAGCCAGAATGCAGATCCTGGGCAATTAGCTTTTACCAAAAATAGGAACTTCACCTTAATATTAGATTTAGCTCTTTCTTTCACTTGGACTCTAAAAAATAGAGCCCATCTCAGTGAAGATTCCTAGACTTTTTTTCTACTCCTAACTAACCTCTTATTTTGCATCTGAAGTTAGTTTGCTAAGAGTTGCTTTGAGTTGTGATTTCTTTGTAACTCATATTCTTATTGCTCACGCCTGTATTGTTAAACTCTGCTTTGTAATTGTAAACATTCTTCTCAATATCTATGACTGGTTTATATCTATGACCCCTTATAAAACTCCCTGCTTAAAGATTAAATTCGTCAAATGCTTGCCAGAACGAGTTATCCTATACAATTCATTTGTGGGTCCTTCATATTATTCTGTGTACTGACCATATTTCTTTTTTTAATATATTTTTTATTTAAACATCTTGATTACAAATATGATTGTGATTAGGTTTCAATCATGTAAAGAACACCCCCCCTTCACCAGTGCAACATTCCCAACACCAGTGTCCCAAATCTCCCTCCCTCCAACCCCACCCCTACCTGTACTCTAGACAGTCTTTCCAGTTCTCTCATTCATTCACATGATTATGGTAGTTCTCAGTACAGTTATACTGGCCATATATCTATCCACTTCCCTGAAGTAGGCTCATTAAATCCCACTGGAGTTGTGGGACAGAAGCCGCCACAGCAAGTGATCCCTGAGTAGAGTTCAGAGGAATACCTGAGCATATCTAGATGTTCTCTCACACCTAAAAATCCATTTACATGCCTCCCAAAATTCAGATCACACATGAAAGGGAAGAATTACAACATACAGCACAAATATGAAAGACTATAAGAGATTACTAGGAACAACTCAATGTCAATAAGCTGAAGAACATGGAAGAAATAGATACATAGAATATTAGAAACACACAATCTCCAAATACTGAATCATGAAAAAATAGAAAATTTGAACACATAAATCACAAGTATTGAAATTTCAAGTACCATGTTACTGAAACTCAAAATCTCCCAAAGATCAAATGTCAAGTTCCAGATAGATTCCACTTGTGAGTTTTGCCAAGCCTTCAAAGAAAACTTATTTTCTATATTCCTCAAGCTTTTTGAAATTATCAAAGAAATAGGAATCTTTCCTAACAGCATCTTTAAGTCAGCAGTACCATAACATCTGTTTCCCAACCGCTCCTTAGAAAGTATGAATAATTTACTCTATATTGCTCGCTACAACTAAATAGTAAGGAAATTGTCAAAAAATATCTATATTAAAAAATCTATATTAAGATAAAATTTGTGAAAATGGTCATATTTGCAATGGGGTCATTATCTGAAGGTTTGCTAAGCTGTTTATTACTACTTGAGCATTCTGTTGTTTGTTTTTTATTATGCGTATGCGGATGATAACTTCACATTTAATTCGGTGTATTCCTAATGGGAAGTCAGTTTTAAAATTATGGAGGTGTCATGTGGCTACATAAATGGCTGAGCAGTCCAGGACTTCGAGGATCTATGGAGCTGGGTCCATGAGCTCTTATAATGACAGTAGTGGTTCATGGGTATGGAAGTACAGAGGTGGTGGGAGATGGGGGGATATGAAGCACTCTGGCTCCAAAGCAACCTGGAGATGTCTGCCACAAAACCAGCATACCTGGAGTTTAAGCAGCTAGGAGACTCTTCAGAAGATCAATGGAAATTTGGTGAAGCAGGAAATGTGGTGTGGCATCAGTAGTAGGGTGGGTCTGTTTGTGCACCTGCCAGGGCTTCAGTAGGGATTAGGGCGGACTTGTCCCATCCCCCTCCAAAAGAGTCCCAGTTTAGTCAGCTGCAAGCATAGCCGGTATATCCATGAGTGTTCACTGCTAGTTTTGCCTCTCTTTCCAGAGTCAGTGAGTCTACAGTGATGGCCTGAAGGGCAGAAATGGAAGTTGGCTCAAGATCATGGACATGTGGAAGCATATTATTATTTTTTTTGTTTTTGTTTTTGGATCACACCCGGCAGTGCTCAGGGGTTACTCATGGCTCCATGCTCAGAAATTGCTCCTGGTAGGCACGGGGGACCATATGGGGCACTGGAATTCGAACCGATGACCTTTTGCATGAAAGGCAAACGCCTTACCTCCATGCTATCTCCTGGGCCCCGCATATTATTTTTCTGCAATTTTTTTCTCCTTCCACACAGAAGAGTTCAAATACAACATTGATGGTAAAGTTAATTATTGTTTCTTTCCTCCTTTATGGAAAATCTAATTCTAGAGACGCCATACTCGAGTGCCTTCTATTAAATGCAAATATTGTAAGCCATAAAAACTATTTCAGAAGAGTTTAGTTACAAACAAAAATGTTGCCTATAGATTGTTGCTGTTGATAGCTGGGAAGATGTGATCCACCTTTAGAAGAATACAAATTATATTAGCAAATTTTAATTTAATTTATTTTTAAGGGATTTGAGGTCACATCTAGTGTGGTTTAGGTTCTATGCTCAGGGGTCACTCCTGGCAATGCTCAGACACCATGTATGGTAAAAGAAATTGAACCACAAGCAACTGTGTGCAAGGCAAGTACTCCTGTATTATCTCTCTTCTGTTAAGAACATTTTGTTGGGGTCCGGGAGATAGCATGGAGGTAAGGCATTTGCCTTTCATGCAAAAGGTCATCGGTTCGAATTCCTGTGCCCCATATGGTCCCCCGTGCCTGCCAGGAGCAATTTCTGAGCATGGAGCCAGGAGTAACCCCTGAGCACTGCCGGGTGTGACACCCCCCCCCCAAAAAAAAGAACATTTTGTTTTTGCAGTTGCTATTGAGAAGACTTCAGGATGACTGTGATAACTTGAAGGGACCTGTTGGCTTTGCTTGTGTGTCTTTTTTGAATCCCTGAAGCTCTCCTCACTGTTTTCACTGGATTACGAAATTTAGGTAACTCACCTTACATGAACTCAATATTACAATGCCTGTATAATATTACAGACTTGACTCAATATTTTTATCAAGATCATTATAAAAAAGATATTAACAGAGAAAATCCAAAGGGACAGAAAGGTAAATTAGCAGATGAATTTGGTCATTTCATCAAAATCATTGGAAATGGATGCATAAATATTTCAATCCTGAAAGCTTCAATAGGTTTACTTAATGACCAATTTGCTGGACACAAACAACAGGATCATCATCAATTATTAATGTCTCTCTCTCTTTTTTTTTTTTTTTGGTTTTCTGGGCCATACCCATTTGATGCTCAGGGATTACTCCTGGCTAAGCGCACAGAAATTGCCCCTGGCTTGGGGGGACCATATGGGACGCCGGGGGATTGAACTGTGGTCCTTCCTTGGCTAGCACTTGCAAGGCAGACACCTTACCTTTATTGCCACCTCGCTGGCCCCATTAATGTTTCTTATAGAAGGACTACATCAGGATTTGCTTAAAAATTCAATAACATGAAACTATACACCTTATAGACAATGAAAAATCTGAACAATTTAGGGCTTGCGAATCTATTATCAATGATCTCTTTCAAGGGCAGTTTAAATCTATATTACAGTGTTTTACATGTTACCAAAAGTCTGAACTTTATTAAACTTTTTTTTTTTTGGTTTTTGGGTCACACCCGGCAGCGCTCAGGGGTTACTCCTGGTTCCATGGTCAGAAATTGCTCCTGGCAGGCACGGGGGACCATATGGGGCACCGGAATTTGAACGGATGACCTTTTGCATGAAAGGCAAACACCCCACCTCCATACTATCTCCCGGGCCCCAGTTTATGAAACATTTGTTCAGTTATCCTGGCTGTCAAGTCTGCAGATAAATTTACTTTACAGTAATGTCCCATTGAATTTTTTAAAGAAGAAGATTCAGAGATAACAATAGAACTCGTTGTAATAATCGCAACACAAAAAGGGATTTTTCAAAGAAAACGTTTTTATGGAAAATACCTCCTGTATTGATAATACATTTGAAACGCTTTGCTTTTGATGGAAAACAAATTAAAAAACTATACACTTATGTGGATTTTCCTTTAGAAGACCTCAGTCTAGCAGAATTCACTCAGGAAGATAATAACAAGACTGAAAAATACAATTTATCATCAGTATCAAATCGTTTTGGTCAAGTTTACTATGGACATTGTACTTCATATTGTAAAATTACCACAGAACAATATTGAATCAATTCTGATGACAAGAAGATCAAGAAAATCCCTACTGCATCGGTAAAATCCACAGCAGCACATATCCTGTTTTATACTTCTTAGAGATCTACTATGGATACCGAATGATCATTTCCTTTATTTGTCAATTGTCATTGATGTCTTATGGGTCATTTTTTAGGTATGATTGCTTAATAGGAGTAAATACAATGAATCCCCATTGTGGTTGCTTGTATGATATACTTATGCCTTAATTTCAGTATTGTTTTAAGTCATTATTAATTAGAAAATTTTGTTATATATTGATGTTACTTAAGACCTATATGAGAGAAAATTCTTAATCATGTTAATATTGCTTTATGATTGTGTATTGAGATATATTCTTTTTTTGGGGGGGGTGTCACACCCGGCAGTGCTCAGGGGTTACTCCTGACTCCATGCTCAGAAATTGCTCCTGGCAGGCATGGGGGACCATATGGGGCACCGGGATTCGAACCGATGACCTTTTGCATGAAAGGCAAATGCCTTACCTCCATGCTATCTCCTGGGCCCCGTATTGAGATATATTCAATTGGCAACTTATGACTTTTCATTGTAACATCATTGTTTTATTGCCCTCAATGTAGATTTTAGGATGGAGGTATAATCATAGTTTTGATATAACCATACTTTTTGGGTAGACTCTTTTCACAGTGCTCATTATCGATGACTGATTACGATAGATTTACTGTTTCATATTTGCATTATAGGACTTCACGGTTGTATTGCATATGAAATTTTCAGATTTACTAGATTCTGCTTTAAAAAATAGTTTTTTGTTATTGTGAATTTGAAGATATTCATCTAAGCAGTTTGCCTGCTATTGTATTTTTAAAGCGTTTTTTGTTGATTCAGCTGAATTTTTTCTTTGGCTTTATTTTAATTCCTTCCCAATAGATATTTTTGGTAATTATAAGTGAGCATTATTCCCATAATTTTGTATAGCATGTATTTACATGTCTTATTGCATGTCTGTCTGTTTTGTATGTTTTGTATATGGCTCCCTTTTCCTGACATTTTATCCCCTAATTTGTTATTCCTCATTATTCCCTCTTTCTTCCTAGTCCTTAACATTTTACTTGTAGGAATCCCGTCACATGTGCGGATCGCCTCTTTCACCCACAATAGTAAGCCTCCTAATCTCGGACTGAAGAATACATTGTTAATTGTTTCAGTGCTGTATCAAGTTACAACTCATCTTTCCAATTCACCAAATGCCTCTGGTTGGACTTTTAGGAGTTCTATACTCCCTATCTTTTTAGAGTAATTTTGGACTTGGTAAAAAAAAAAATGTTTAGCTTATGTATTTGTATTTTTTTATGATTGGAAACCTTTTTTTTTTTTTGTGGTTTTTGGGTCACACCCAGCAGTGCTCAGGGGTTACTCCTGACTCCATGCTCAGGAATTGCTCCTGGCAGGGACAGGGGACCATATGGGGCACCGGGATTTGAACCGATGACCTTTTGCATGAAAGGCAAACGTCTTACCTCCATGCTATCTCCCAGGCCCCATGATTGGAAACCTTTAAAGTATATTTGATTTATATTTTATTACTGTGATTAATGTTTTAATTAATTGTAATTAATGTCTTTTAATCTTATAAAATTGATGTTGTATTTCATTAAAGTTTTGCTTTTATAACTATGGGTTTGGGGTTAGATATTGTTACATTATTATTATTATTATTGTTATTGCATTGTACATTATTATATTTGCTTACAAAAAGGGGGAATTGCTATGTATTTCTTGTAATATTGTTTTTGTCTGTCGTTCCACCTGGATCTTTTTTATTACCAAGGTCTCCCCTAAAAGGGGGGGGTGAAAAAATGGGATTTAATTTATCTTTCTGGGAGCTATTTGTGAACTCAAAAACAATCAATAAGGAGTTCAAAATCCATCAACAGGCACCCCACCCAAGAAAAAAGAACTGTGTCCTGTAGCTTCCTAGGCCAAGAAGCCAAGAAACACCAAGTGAGTAAGGACTGGTTGTGTGGGTAACTAGGCAGAGAGCTAATTCCTTTGTCTGTGGAGGTTCTGCCCTGCTGTGCCCTTGAGGACCTTGAGAACTTGAAGGGACCTTTTGGCTTTGCTTGTGTCTCTTTTCTGAATTCCTGAAGCTCCTAAGAGGGCTAGGAAGGGCAACCCAAAAAACTGTCATCTAGAGGCCACAGAAGAACACGGCCGCTCGGCTTTGCTTCATGGCCTCACTCTTTCTAACCAATGAACCCCACCACAACATGCAGAAAAAAATCACACTGCAAGCGTGACAATGAGGAATCATCGCAGACAAACACCATGCACAGAGCATGAAGATGATAGCTCTGATGACTGAAAAAAATTCAACCACCTGATTAACCTCTCAGATAAAGAGTTTAGAATAGATATATGGAGGATGTTCATAGAACTCAAAGAAAGCATAGATCTATCTGAACTGACCACAAAGACAGTAATCAGAAGACTCCAAACTGAAATAACAGATCTGAAAAACACGGTAGCTCAACTAAAAAACTCAGTGGATGGCCTCTCCAGCAGGGTAACAGCAGCTGAGGACAGAATCAGCATGCTGGAAGATGAGATGCAGAACAACTCCATACAGTAGAAGAAGCTGGAAAAAAATCCTTAAGACAAGCAGACAATGGAAAAAGTACCCTAGGGATGTGAACAGATGAAAATAGAAGTCTTTGATAAACTCAACAGAAACAACATAAGAATCATTGGAGTTCCAGAGGCCCAAGTAAGAGATCCTTAGGAAGAATCAGCCATCAAAGATATCATCACAGAGATACTCCCACAGCTAAAGACTGCATGCAATCAAATCCTGCATGCCCACAGAGTACCAGCTAAAAGAGAACCAAAGGAAAGCACCCAAGACCCATCCTAGTTACAATGACAAATCCCAGAGATAGAAATAGAATACTGAAAGCAGCAAGATCAAAAAGGGAAATTAAATTCAAAGGAGCATCCTTAAGACTTACAGCACATGTCACAAGAAACCCTCAAGGCTAGGCCCAGTGGTGGGATATTGTGACAAGATTGAATGAAATGGATGACTCACCAAGAACACTGCACCCAGCCCTACTCACATTTAGGTTTGAAGGAAGGATACATAGATTCATGACTAAGCAACAGCTCAGAAATTTTACAGATGCAAAACCAGCCTTGAAGGAAAAACTGAAAGGTCTACTTTAAGACAAGACAGACCAACAAACATAGCAAACTAATCACAAAGATGACATTAAATCCTATGATAATCATCTCTCTCAATGTCAATGGACTAAATGCACCAATAAAAAGACAGAGTGGCAAAATATGTCAAAAAGATGAACCCAACCTTCTATTCCTGACAAGAAACACACCTGAATAGCCAGAACAAAATAGACTCAAAATCAAATGTTGGAAGAAAATCATCCAAGCAAACAATACCCTTAAAAAGTGGAAGTGGCATATTAATATCTGATGACACCAACTTTAGACTCAGAAAAGTTGCAAGAGACAAAGAACTAATCAAAGGATATGTGCAACAGGAAGAAATCAGATTATTAAACATATATGCACCAAATGAGAGACCAGCAAACTATCTAATAAATTATTGACAAATCTGAAAGAAGACATCAAAAATAGCACAATAATTATAGGAGACCTCAACAAAGTCCTGTCAACACTTGATAGGTCAACCAGACTGAAACCCAACAAAAAAAATATTAGACCTCAAAAAAGAAATGGAAGAAAGAGGACTAGCAGATATATATATGTATATGTATAAGTATGTATGTATATATATGACACTTCATCCACAAAAACCTGGATACACATTCTCCTTCAATGTACATGGATCATTCTCCAGGATAGACCACATGCTGGCCCATAAAACATACCTCCATAAAATCCAGAGGTTAGAAATTTTGCATACTACCTTTGCTGACCACAAGGCTCTGAAATTATATGTGAACTACAAGGAGACACAGAAGAAAAACTTTAACACCTAGATATTAAAAAGCCTGCTACTGAACAACCAGTGGGTCCGAGATGAAATCAAAGAGGATATCAAAACTTTCCTGGAAACAAATGACAATAAAGACACAAACTATCAGAACCTATGGGCCACAGAAAAAGCAGTACTGAGAGGAAAATTTATAGCTTTGCAAGCACACATCAGGAAGGAAGAAGGGCATACCTGAATACCTTAATGATGCAACGCATAATGACCAACAAAAGTAACCAAAAATAAAGAAACAGAAGAAATAACAAAGCTGAAAGCATAAATGAATGAAGTGGAAACCCAAAAAACAATCCGAAAGATCAACGAAAGCAGAAGTTGGTTTTTTGAAAACAATAAACAAGATTAATAACCCATTGGCATAACTCACAAAGAAAGAAACAAAGAGAAACCTGATAACCCGTATTAGAAATGAAAAAGATGAGATCATGACAGATATTGCAGAGATCCAAAGGGTAATCAGAAACTACTTTGAGAAACTCTATGCCACTAAACATGAGAACCAGGAAGAAATGGACAAATTCTTGGACTCTTATTTTCCATAGTTAAGTAAAGAGGATGTAGCATATCTAAACGCCCCATCACTAATGAGGAAATTGAAACTGTAATCAAATGTCTGCCAAAAATGTAAAGCCCAGGCCCGGATGGATTCACTAACGAATTCTTTCAAACCTTTCAAGAGGAACTACTACCAATCCTAGCCAGGCTCTTCCACGAAATTGATAAAACAGGAACACTCCCAAACAGCTTTTACGAAACCAAAATCACCTTGATACCAAAACCAGACAAAGGTGCTGCCAAAAAAGAAAATTACAGAACAATGTCCCTGATGAATGCAGATGCAAAGATCTTCAACAAAATCCTGGCAAATAGAATTCAATGACTCATCAAGATGATCATTCACTAAGACCAAGTAGGTTTCATCCCAGGAATGCAAGGATGGTTTAACATCCATAAATCTATCAACATCATACACAACTTCAACAACAAGAAAAATAAAAATCACATGATCATATCAATAGATGCAGAGAAAGCATTTGATAAGGTCCAACACCCATTCTTGATAAAAAAAACTTTCAGCAAGATGGGAATGAAAGGAACCTTTCTCAATATAGTCAAGGCCATCTACCACAAGCCAATGGCAAATATTATCCTCAATGGAGAAAATCTAAAAGACTTCCCTCTAAATTCTGGTACAAGACAAACCTGTCCTCTTTCCCCGCTCCTCTTCAACATAGTACTGGAATTACTTTCTATAGCGATTAAGCAAGAAAAAAATATTAAGGAAATCCATATAGAAAAGGAAGAAGTCAAGTCATCTTTTTGCAGATGACATGATACTCTGCTTAGAAAACCCCAAAGAGTCTACCAAAAAGGTTCTAGAAACAATAGATTCTTATAGAAAGATGGCAGGCTACAAAATTAACACATAGCAATCAATGGCCTTTTTATACACCATTAATGATAGGGAAGAGATGGACACTAAGAAAACAAATACATTCACATTAGTGCCACACAAAATAAAATATATTGGAGTCAACTTGACCAAAGACGTGAAGGACCTATACAAAGAGATCTATAAATCCCTGCTCCAAGAAATAAAAGAGGACACACGGAAATGGAAACACATACCCTGCTCAAGGATTGACAGGATTAACATCATTAAAATTGCAATACTCCCCAAAGAATTATACAGGTTTAATGTGATCCCTCTAGATGCATTCTTCAAAGAAGTGGATCAAACAATTTTGAAATTCATTTGGAACAATAAAAACCCTCAAATAGCTAAAGCACTCCTAGAGAAAAGGA
This sequence comes from Crocidura indochinensis, assembly GCA_004027635.1. Classification (NCBI taxonomy): domain Eukaryota; kingdom Metazoa; phylum Chordata; class Mammalia; order Eulipotyphla; family Soricidae; genus Crocidura; species Crocidura indochinensis. Next base: position 23,246 of record PVKC010002634.1, read on the forward strand.
ATATGGGAGGCATTACTTGACCCAACTTTAAACTATATTACAAAGCAATAGTTATCAAAACAGCATGGTATTGAAATAAAGACAGAACCTCAGATCAGTGGAATAGGTTTGAGTACTCAGAGAATGTTCCCAGACATACAATCACCCAAGTTTTGACAAAGGAGCAAGAAATTCTTTTTTTGTTGTTGTTGTTTTGTTTTTTGGGTCACACCCGGCAGTGCTCAGGGGTTACTCCTGGCTCAATGCTCAGAAATTGCTCCTGGCAGGCATGGGGGACATATGGGGCACCGGGATTCGAACCGATGACCCTTTGAATGAAAGGCAAACGCCTTACCTCCATGCTATCTCCCGGGCCCAAGGAGCAAGAAATTCTAAGTGGAGCAGGGAAAGCTTCTTCAACTAGTGGTGTTGGCAGAACTGGTTAGCCACTTGCGAATATAGACCCCCAGTTAACATCATGTACAAATGGATTAAAATAAAAATAATAAAATAAATAAATAAAATAAAAATAAAAATGGATTAAAAACCTTGCTATCAGACCTGATACCATATGGTATATAGAACAATATGTAGGTAAAACACTCCATGACATTGAGACTAAAGGCATCTTCAAGGAGGAAACTACACTTTCCAAGCAAGTGAAAGCAGAGATAAGCAGATAGGAATACATTAAGCTGCACTTCAAAGGAAATAGTGCCCAGGATACAAAAGCCACTCACCGTGTGAGAGAAACTATTCACTCAATGCCCATCAGATAAGGGTATATCCAAAATATACAGGGCATTCACAGAACTTTACAATAAAAGAACATCTAGTCCCATCAAAAAATGGGAAGTAGAAATAGACAGACACTTTGATAAAAAGAGATACAAATGGCCAAAAGGCAAATAAAAATTGCTCCTCATCACTAATCATCAGGGAAATGCAAATCAAAACTATGAGATGTACTCACACCACAGAGATTGGCACACATCACAAAGAAGGAAAACAAGCAGTTCTTGTGGGGATGTGGAGAGAAAGGAACTCTTATCCACTGCTGGTGGAAATGCTGTCTAGTTCAACCTTTATGGAAAGAGATTGGAGATTCCTCCAAAAACTGGAAATTAAGCTTCCATATGATCCAGCTATACCACTCTTAGGGATATACTCTAGGAACACAAGAATACCTTCCTCACACCTATATTTATCGCAGCACTATTCACAATAGCCAGACTCTGGAAACAACCAACATGCCATTCAACAGATGAATGACTAAAGAAACTGTGGTACGTATACACAATAGAATACTATACAGCCATCAGGAGAGATGAAGTCATTAAATTTTCCTATACATGGATGTACATGGAAACTATCATGCTGGCCTGCCGGGTGGGGCTGACTGGGAAGAACTGTGAGTCCTGTCTTTTCTTTGTGTTTATTTGTTCTCCTGTCATCTAGACCTCGTGGGAGTGGGCCAAACTGGCTCCAAAAAAACCCTCGCTCTCCCAGAGGTCCATTCTAGGGCGGGATCACCCAGGAACACCTCATCAAAGTGAAACCAGCAAAAAGCGAGTACTTTTCAAAAGCAAGGTCCCCTGTTTGTGACAACAGGCTGGGAATTTCTGCGAATCCACGCCTGCACAGTGGGACAGACTGCAAAGAACTGTGAGTCCTGTCTTCTCTTTGTGTTTATATGTCCTCTCCTGTCGTCCGGACCTTGTGGGAGTGGGCTGAAAAGAGGCTGCAGAAGAGCACATTGCTACGCGGCCATGCACTCTTTCTAAGGAAAGAACATCATGGCAACAAGAAGAGAAAAAATCACACTAAGGACTGTACTGGATCACTGAAGCCCAGCACTTCTCTCTGGACTGTCTTCTCTGCTGTGTCTAGGCCCAAGATTTGATCCTTTGAGAGGCCTCATCCATGGAGGACTCCACTCCTTTGTAGGCAAATCGACACACCCAGATAGGGTGGAACCAGAGGAGTGTGGCTGCGCACATCACTTACCCAATGAATACAACCGTAACACATAGAAAAACACACAATACTAGTGCAACAATGGGGAAACAACACAGGATGGCATCAGACATAGAGAACAAAGATGACAATTCTGATGACCAGATAATGACCAACCAACTAAACAATCTCTCAGAAAAGGACTTTAGATAAACAATATGGAAGATGCTGAAAGAACTCAAAGAAACCATGGACCGAGTTGAACAGAACACCAATAAGAACCAAGAGAATATGATGACAGAAATCACAAAACTACAAACTGAAATAACATGTCCACTAACAGACCTGAAAAACTCAGTAAATGAATTGAATGGTAAAATGGATGATCTCAACACCAGGGTAGAAGAAGCTGAGAATAGAATTGGTGCTGTGGAAGATGAGATAAATAACAACTCCATACAGTGGGAGAGATTGGAGAAAAAAAAACTTAAAACAAATGAACAGACAAAGGAAAAAACAGTCAAAGAATGGGAACAGATGAAAATAGAAGTCTATGATAAGATCAACAGAAGTAACTTAAGAATCATTGGAGTCCCAGATACACAGGAAGAAAATTTCCAGGAAGAATCAATGGCCAAGAAAATCATTAAGGAGAAACTTCCAGAACTAAAGAATATATATGATCAATTCTTGCATGCCCGAAGAGTACCAACCAAAAGAAAACACAGAAAAAATACCCCAAGACACATTGTAGTCACAATGACGAATCCCACAGATAGAGACATAATTCTGCAAACAGCAAGATCAAAAAAGGAAATTACATTCCAGGGAGCATCCTTGAGATTTATAGCAGACCTGTCACCTGAAACACTCAAGGCCAGAAAGCAGTGGTGGGATATTGTGACAAGACTGAATGAAATGAATGCTTCACCTAGAATACTGTACCCAGCAAAACTCACTTTCCAGTTTGACGGAAGGATACATGGCTTCACAGACAAAAAGCAGCGCAGAAACTTTACAGACTCAAATCCACCCTTAAGAGAAAAACTGAAAGACCTAATTTAAGACAAGACCAACCAAAAGACACACCAAATTTTCATATAAAGATGGCATTGAATCCCAGGACAATTCTTTCTCTCAATGTCAATGGACTAAATGCACCAGTTAAGAGACACAGAGTGGCTAAATGGATCCAAAAACTCAATTCAACTTTTTGCTGTCTACAAGAAATGCACCTGAATAGTCAGAACAAACATAGACTCAAACTAAAAGGCTGGAGGAAAATTATCCAAGCAAACAACACCCATAAAAAAGCTGGAGTGGCCATTCTAATATCAGATAATGCAAACTTTATACTCAGGAAGGTTATAAGGGAAAAGATGGACATTATATATTAATAAAGGGGTATGTGGAGCGGGAAAAAATCACGCTTCTAAACATATATGCACTGAATGAGGGTACAGCAAAATATTTAATACAATTGTTGACAAAGCTGAAAAATAACATCAACAACAACACAAATATTGTGGGGGACCTCAACACAACTTTGTCAACAATGGTTAGGTCAACCAGACTGAATATACCCAACAAGAATATACTGGACCTGAGGAGAGAAATGGAAGAAAGAGGCCTAGTAGATATATGTAGGACACTCATCCCCAGAAACCTGGATACACGTTCTTCTCCAATGTACATGGGACATTCTCCAGGATAGAATACATGCTGGCACATAAAACATATCTTCATAATATCAAGACTATAGAAATTTTGCAGGCTACCTTTGCTGACCACAAGGTTCTGAAATTATTTGTGAATTCCAAAGGAAAAAAGAAGAAAAATTCTAACACCTGGAAGTTAAACAGCCCCATACTGAATAACCAGTGGGTCCGAGATGAAATCAAAACTGAAATCAAAAGATTCCTGGAAACAAATGATAATGAAGACACAAATTATCACAACTTATGGGACACAGCAAAAGCAGTACTGAGAGGAAAATGTATAGCTTTGCAAGCACACATCAGGAAGGAAGAAGGGGCTTACCTGAGTAGCTTAATGACGCAGCTTATAGAACTAGAAAGTGCTCAACAAAAGGACCCAAAAATAGGGAGTCAAAAGGAAATAACAAAGCTGAGAGCAGAAATCAATGTAGTAGAAACCCAAAAATTAATCCCAAAGATCAACAAAAGCAGAAGTTGGTTCTTTGAAAAAATAAACAAGGTTGATAGACAACTGGAAAACTAACAAAGAAAGAGAGACAGAGAAATTGACAACTCGTATTAGGAATGAAAAAGGAGAGATCACTACTGATATGGCAGAGATTCAAAGGGTAATCAGAAACTACTTTGAGAAGCTCTATGCCACTAAAAATGAGAACCTGGAAGAAATGGATAAATTCTTGGACTCTTACAATCCTCCACAGTTGAAGGAAGAGGATGTAGCATATCTAAACACCCCTATCACTATTGATGAAATTAAAACGGTAATCAAATGTCTGCCCAAAAGCAAAAGCCCAGGCCCAGATGGATTCACTAACGAATTCTTTCAAACTATCCAGGAGGAACTACTACCAATCCTGGAAAGACTCTTTCATGAAATCGAAAAAACGGAATCACTTCCAAATACCTTTTATGAAGCCAACATCACCTTGATACCCAAACCAGACAGAGATGCAACGAAAAAAGAAAATTAGAGACCAATATCGCTGATGAATGCAGATGCAAAGATCCTCAACAAAATTCTGGCAAATAGAATACAATGCCTCATTAAAAAGATCATTCACTATGATCAAATAGGTTTCATCCCAGGAATGCAAGGCTGGTTTAACATCCGTAAGTCTATCAATATAATACACAACATCAACAACAAGAAAAATAAAAATCACATGATCATATCAATAGATGCAGAGAAAGCATTTGATAAGGTTCAACACCCATTCTTGATCAAAACTCTCAGCAAGATGGCAATGGAAGGAACCTTTCTCAATCTAGTTAAGGCCATCTACCACAACCAAGTGGCAAATATTATCCTCAATGGAGAAAAACTAAAAGCCTTCCCTCTAAATTCTGGCACAAGACAAGGCTGTCCTCTCTCACCACTCCTATTCAACAAAGCACTGGAAGTACTCGCCATAGCGATTAGGCAAGAAAAAGTTATCAAAGGAATCCAGATAGGAAAGGAAGAAGTCAAGCTCTCACTTTTTGCAGATGACATGATACTCTACTTAGAAAATCCTAAAGACTCTTCCAAAAAGCTCCTAGAAACAATAGACTCATATAGCAAGGTGGCAGGCTACAAAATTAACACAAAAAAATCAATGGCCTTTCTATACATCGATAGTAATAAGGAAGCAATAGACATTAAGAAAACAACCCCATTCACAATAGTGATACACAAACTCAAATATCTTGGAATCAACTTGACTAAAAATGTGAAGCACCTATACAAAGAAAACTATAAAACTCTGCTCCAGGAAATAAGAAATTGAAACACATACCCTGCTCATGGATTGGCAAGATTAACATCATCAAAATGGCAATACTACCCAAGGCATTATACAGATTTAATGCGATCCCTCTAAAGATCCCCCACGACATTCTTCATAGAAATGGATCAGGCACTTTTGAAATTCATTTGGAACAATAAACACCCTAGAATAGGGAAAGTAATCATTGGGAAAAAAGAACATGGGGGGAATTACTTTCCCCAATTTCATACTTTACTACAAAGCAATAGTTATCAAAACAGCATGGTATTGGAATAAGGAAAGGCCCTCAGATCAGTGGAATAGGCTTGAATACTCAGAAAGTGTTCCCCAGACATACAGTCACCTAATTTTCGATAAAGGAGCAAGAATTCCTAAATGGAGCAAAGAAAGCCTCTTCAACAAGTGGTGTTGGCACAACTGGCTAGCCACTTGCAAAAAATTGAACTTAGACCCGCAGCTAACATCATGTATGAAGATGAAATCCAAGTGGATGAAAGACCTTGATATCAGACCTGAAACCATAAAATACATAGAACAACACGTAGGCAAAACACTCCAGGACATTGAGACTACAAGCATATTCAAGGAGGAAAATGCACTCTCCAAGCAGGTGAAAGCAGAGATTAACAGATGGGAGTATATTAAGCTGAGAAGCTTCTGCACCTCAAAGAAAATAGCGCTCAGGATACAAGAGCCTCCCACTGAGTGGGAGAAACTATTCACCCAATACCCATCAGATAAGGGGCTAATTTCCAAAGTATACAAGGCTCTGACAGAACTTTACAAGAAAAAAACATCTAATCCCATCAAAAAATGGGGAGAAGAAATGGACAGACACTCTTACAAAGAAGAAATACAAATGGCCAAAAGACACATGAAAAAATGCTCCACATCACTAATCATCAGGGAGATGCAAATCAAAACAACTATAAAGTACCACCTCACACCACAGAGAATGGCACACATCACAAAGAACTCGAACAAACAGTGTTGGTGGTGATGTGGAGAGAAAGGAACTCTTATCCATTGCTGGTGGGAATGCCGTGTAGTTCAACCTTTATGGAAAGCAACATGGAGATTCCTCCAGAAACTGGAAATTGAGCTCCCATACGATCGAGCTATACCACTCCTAGGAATATACCCTAGGAACACAAAAATAAAATTTAAAAACCCCTTCCTTACACCTATATTCATTGCAGCACTATTTACCATAGCAAGACTCTGGAAACAACCTAGGTCCCCTTCAACAGACGAATGGCTAAAGAAACTGTGATACATATACACAATGGAATATTATGCAGCTGTCAGAAGAGATGAAATCATGAAATTTTCCTACACATGGATGTACATGGAATCTATCATGCTGAGTGAAATAAGTCAGAGAGAGAGAGAAAAACGCAGAATGGTATCACTCATCTATGGGTTTTAAGAAAAATGAAAGACATTCTTGCAATAATAATATCTTTCAGACACAATAGAGAAAAGAGCTGGAAGTTACAGCTCACCTCATGAAGCTCACCACAAAGAGTGATGAGTTTAGTTAGAGAAATAACTACATTTTGAACTGTCCTAATAATGAGAAAGTATGAGGAAAATGGAGAGCCTGTCTAGAGTACAGGCAGGGGGTTGGTGTGCTGGAGGGATATTTGGGACAATGGTGATGGGAACGTTGCACTGGTGATGGGTGGTGTTCTTTACATGGCTGAAACCCAAACACAATTATGTATGTAATCAAGGTGCTAAAATAAAATATTAAAAAAAAAGAAATTATCATGCTGAGTGAAATAAGTCAGAGGGAGAGAGATAGACGCAGAATAATCTCACTCATCTATGTGTTTTAAGAAAAGTGAAAGATAATTTTTAACAATTCTAGACAAAGAGAGGAGGGCTGGAACTTCTAGCTCACTTCATGAAGCTCACAACAAAGAGTGGTGAGTGCAGTTAGATAAATAACTACACTGAAAACTATCATAACCATGTGAATGAATGAAGGAACTGGAAAGCGTATGTAGAGTACAGGTGGGGGTGGTGTGGGGTTGAGGAGATGTGGGACATTGATGGTGGGAATGTTGCACTGGTGAAGGGGGGTGTTCTTTACACGACTGAAATCTAATCACAATCATGTTTTTAATCAAGGTGTTTAAATAAAGATATTATTTTTTAAAAAAGACTTCAAATGGAGTTTTGGTTATCTAAGGCCTAATTTGAAATGTGAGATAATGAGGAAAGCTTCCACTTAATAAAATTAAAAAGAAATCTTGAGCAAGAGTACAGTGGGTACTTACCTTACAGTTGACCGTGCTGGGTTGGATCCCTAACCCAGCATATGTTCCCCTGAGCTCCACCAGGTATGATCCCTAAAAGCAGAGACAGGGACCGGAGAGATTGCACAGCAGTAAGGCGTTTGCCTTGCATGCAGAAGGATGGTGGTTCAAATCCCGGCATCCCATATGGTCCCCCAAGACTGCTGGGGTGATTTCTGAGCATAGAGCCAGGAGTAGCCCCTGAGTGCTGTCGGGTGTAACTCAAAAAAAAAACAAAAAACAAAAAACAAAACAAAAAAAAAACAGACAGAAGTCTTGAGCAGCACTGGGTGTGGTCCAAAAACAAACAAAAATAATAATTTTTTGAAATAAAAGAATTTTTCCTAAGAAAAGGGAGGGTTTCTATGAAATACAAGTGGTGTGGTTTGGTTTGGTTTGGGGGGCTATTTTTGGTGAGTTGGCATTAATGTAAAGATTTTTTTTTTTTTTTTTTTTTTTGGTTTTTGGTTTTTGGTGACACCCGACATCGCTCAGGGGTTACTCCTGGTTCTATACTCAGAAATCACTCCTGGCAGGCTCGGGGGACCATATGGGATGCTGATATTCGAACAGATGACCTTCTGTATGAAAGGCAAACACCTTATTTCATGTATTCTCCGGCCCCTAATGTAAAGATATTCATTTTACTCTCCAGAGTTTGGAACCCAAGAATGTGGCAGAAGAGCAAGATAGGAATCAAACAAAGGGCCTCAGCAACTAACTAGACCCCAAGAAGAGAAGAAGAAATAACTCATAGTGAAATAGAATCATGGCATTGTTAAAGAAAATCATGATATTTTAGATCCTTGTATTTTTCTTTTGCACTTTGTAATTTTACTAACTTTATCTTTAGGAAATAAAGTATGCATTTGGATTATTTTAACAATGCTTTAGGGAATGAAAGAGCAACTGTATTCTTGGAGCAAAGTCAAAAAGAGAAGCAGAATTATTCAGAAGCTGCCACAATATAGAAAGAAGTTACTCTCTAGACTCCCTGGAATAGTCTAGAAGATCATGGATTTCCTGCTGTAGTGCAGAAGGACTTGATAAATATATTCTAGTTGTTTGAGTTGGCTTTATTAGTTTAGTTTGGGAAAAATCTTTTAGCACTGTATATCTCAACTGGAAATTAGATACAAATTAAATCCAAAAAGGTCTTGTGGTTGGGTTTCTCCCGCAGAAGGAAGAAAAATTCCTGCATCCATGGATATGCAAAGCAAATGCAAATTAGGGTAATGTATTTGCTTAGAAATTTTTACTCATCTAATTTTGGCTTTAACAGGGGTCAGGACACCAAAAGGGAATGTTTCTCAGCAGTCCAGAGTTGTTACTTTTCTTCCAGGGGAAAGCGAAAGGTAAATTTTTATTAAATATAAATGTCATGGTTTTAGATAAGTTCTTTTTATGCCTTCCTGTTCCCCTTCCACAACAAAAATAATTATAAAATGGTGAGAATATGATTCATTGACAATGAAAAATAAATGGAAAATTCTTTTCTCCATTCACGATGCCACAGGAGACTTTTTCATGGCTCAACAATGTGGAGGAAGTGCACAGATTTTTCTCTATGGATGATTTTTGCTATAATTTCTCAACCTTTCTCTAAGCCTGAGAAAGGTTGAAGCTGTCACTATGGAGTGCTGTAGGATGCCTCCCAAATTGGGGAGAAAGAGAAATAAGGGCCTGTGTGTGAGTGCAGCACACACAGACCAACACCTTCCAGAGCTGCATCTGTGACCCATTCCACAGAGACCCATTGGGATGGCTACCATGGGATAGAAAGAGGGCACCAAGACAACAACAGGCAGACAGAAAGGAGTTCAGGAACTGCAATCTCTCCTACAGTCTAGAATTGGGCTAAATCTGCCTTGGGTCACACTTTTAATTTCTCTGATCATCATTTGACTTGCACTGTCCAGAAGCAGGTCACAGAATTTGTTCCCTAGCAACAGTATATTATCCCATGTTATCAGTGGAACTGTCTCATAAAAGACACTAGCTCAGCTGCCCACAGTTCACCAAGAAATACCAGAACAGAGTCACTATGGAAATAAAGTCCGTATTTGAGCTTCAGTTCCCCATGAAGAAACAATTCTAGATCACCTAATCTAAATGAACCCTGAAGGGAGATTTCTGAGAGTTACCCTTTTTCTGTGAAAGGAAGCCCTTTGTTTCAGCTATTGTTTCAAACCTTGGCTTTAAGGAAGAACTGAGGTGAAACCAAGACAACTCAATAAGGAAGATCGGTGCTGGCATTTCATGTGATCTCAGTAACATCTAAACCAAGACTTATGTCCTCTGATGTTCTTGAATTCCCCACCAAATAAACCTCCCTTTCATGGATAGTAGAGAACTGAGGAAGATTGAAAGCAGAGGGGCAGCCATGCTGATGCAACCCATCAAGAAGCAAAAAATTATGTTCAAGGAGAGATTTGTAAGGTCTGGGACTGTCCTGTGGCAGTGTGGGGAGGAGTTCAAACAGTGGCACCCAGTCCTACTTTTTTTTTAACCACATCCTGTGATGCTCAGGGATTATTCCTGGCTATGCACTCAGAAATCGCTTCTGGCTAGGGGAACCATATGGGATGCCAGGGTTTCGAACCAAGGTTTGTCCTAGATTGACTGTGTGCAAGGCAAACACCCTACTGCTGTGCTATCTCTCTAGTCCCCCAGTCCTACAATTTAACACTAGAATAGGAAGCAACAAACTAGAGGATGTCAACAGGTTCAGATTTAGGAGGAGCCATTCCAGTAATCTCATAACTGGCTGTGCGTGGTGGGGGCGCCATATTGGATCCTCCTTCCTCCATAACAGACCTAGAACGTGAATTCCCCAGGCAAGTTCCACCCATTTCTAGTTAAAGGCTGAGCTCATTGTGACCGAGAGATATTGACCCAGATTACCTAACCCTACCAGATAAATAGACCTAGCCTCTCCTCTTACATCTGAATGCTAGCAAGCAAGCCATGCCCTAGAAGGCATCCTTAAGGCCTCCCAACACATTCTATGCCAGCTCTGGAGCCATGCTCAACCTTCAGCTCACAAAAGCTGCCTCCACTACTGGTTCCCCAGCCAAAACCAAGTCTTTGTGACCTTGGGAGCTCTGGAAACACACAGATGGCCATGGAGCCCTTTGACCCCTGACTGCACAGGTAACCTCCACACATCCAATCTTATACCCAGATCATGCCTTGGCTTGGCCGAGCAGCCAACTGTGCACTTGCCTTTTGAAAGCATTGCCAGCCATGAACTCAGATTTCTGGCTATTGAACAGGTTTACTCAAATACACAGGCACCCCAGGGCAACTGTGATTCAGAATTTCTGGTTGCAGTGTAGGCCTACATCAACTTGGTGCTACCAGTCCTGCCAAACCCTAACAGCATGGTGCCTTGGCATTGAGCTGATCCACTGTGCTCTAATACCATGTTTGCAATGGGGGATTCTGGAGAAGGTAACCCTTAGTGGTGTCACTGCTCATTCTGGGCTCTGGGAGTTGCAGTCTCCTAGATGTGGCCCTGACTCACTAGCCTGTGACGCCTCAGCCACTGTCACGCACTTGCTACCTGGCACCCTGCCTCACCTTCAGTCAGTTTGACCTCATGACTCGCAGTGCTGGAGGGCACTGGAGACACGCAGACCCAGAACCACAGTAAGTGACTGGAATCCGAGGCTGTTATCCTGCATTCCCACCCAAACTGTAGACGGACCCTTGATTCCAGCCCTCAAGCAGTACCAGGCGTAATCAATAAATGGAGGAATTTCACCTGCACTGATGAAATTAAGACAAAAGCCTGGGAAGAGCCTCAACTATGTAAACTTCTCCGTGAAGACTTCAAAGCAAAAATCCTAATGAGGTTCGCTGAAATGTGGAAAGAAAGAAAGGAAACTTCAACAAGGGCAGAGAAATATGTGAGTGTAAAAATTCAGCTACCACTAAAGTAAAACATAAAATATCCTGGCTGCGGAGGTGCTCAAAGGTCAAGGGGGTGGGGTGAAGGCTCTGAATGCAAGGAATCCTGGACCATTGAGCACTGTCAAAAGGGACCCCCTCAGCACTGAGCCAACTCGCTGTGGCTAGAAAACTGGGAGGGGGGAGAGGGGAGAGGGAGAGGGGAGAGGAACTAAAAAAAATAAATACAAAAAGGGCTTAAAAACTTTAGAGCAGATTAAAAAAACCTAGGATACAGGAAATGGTGAAAAAGAGCCAAAATATACTTTAGAAAAGGCTGGTCTACTGGATAAATTTAAGGTACTTGTTTTTTAACTCAGACAACCTTGGTTTTCTCCTCATCACTCTGATGGTCCTCTGGGTATCACTGTAGCCAAGCCCGGAGCACAGACCTGAAGCAGCCCTCAAGTAATATGAGGTGTGGCCCCAAAGCCAACCGAAGCAAAAAATACTGTAAGCGATTTGTAAGACAGCTTCAAGAGTTAGAGTGTTTGAACTACAGGAGATTCAAGTGAAAGAGAAAAGGCCAGTAATATTATCTGAAGAAATAATAGCCTAAAACTTCCCCCAATAGAGACAGGAAACAGATATTCAAGTCCAGGAAGCTCAAAAAGATTAAAAAAAAAAAACATTGTGGGGAGGGGGGGCAGAGAAATAGTATGAAGGCAGTGCCCCTGCCAGGGGCGATTTCTGAGCATAGAGCCAGGAGTAATCCCTGAACACTGCTGGGTGTGACTCAAAATAAACAAACAAGAACAAAAAAAATAACAATTAAAATATAAAATGTTGGGGCTGAAGAGATAGATAGTATTAGAATTAAGGCATTTACCAAGCATACATCCAACCCTGGCTCAAGTCCCCAGCAAGTCCCCTGAGTCCTATCAGGAACTAGGAAAAAGACCTAAACGTATCAGGTGTGACTTCAAAAGCCACCAAAAATAATTAAATAAAATGGCAAAAGTCAAACATAGAGATATTATTTTAAACTAGCAAAAGAGAAGCAAAAATTTGCATTTAATGAAGCCCCACAAAAAATATCACATTATATGGGTCAGAGAGAGTACTGGGGTGAGGAAGCATTACTGGGTACAGCCCAGGGGGGACTTGAGCACCAGTGGGGTGACCTGAGTAATCCCTGGTCTCATAGAGGCAGAGTAGCATCACATAACAAACTACCACCTGCTTGACTTGCAATTGCCAGAAACCTTCTCACTCCAGGCCTCCTGCGTACCACTTGGGAGATTCTCCCATTAAAAGTCATGTGAGGTTTCTCAACTCAAACTCTATGGTACATCTATACAATGGAATATTACACAGCTGTTAGGGTAAAATGAAGTCATGGAATTTGCTTTCACAAGGTGGATATACTGAGGGAAATGAGTCAGATAGAAAGGGAAAGCCAGAATAATAATGCTCATTTGTGTGATATTAAAAATAATATGGCATGGTATTATCCACAGACAATATTGACAAGGGCCATAGTACAAAGCTTTCCACAAAGAGCAGGAGAGTGCAATTTGAAGAGAGGGACCACTATGACAATGATAGTTGGAAATGAATACTCTGGATAAGAACTGGGTGCTGAAAAGAGATAAAGTGATATGCATAATACTCCTTCAGTAACAATATTGCAAACTGGTCTACAGAAATGAGCTTACCATAGTACGTTGAAGGGTGGAAATTTAGGTGGGGATATAGTGTTGATTTAAATTGTGGTACCAAAATTTTAAAGCGAAATTAAAAACAGAACAGTGTAGATATGGCTGGAGCAGCAACAAATCAGTAAGGCATTTGCCTTGCATGCAGCTGATCTAGGATAGGCCTTGATTCAATCACTGGCATCCCATAGGGTCCCCCAAAACCAGGAGTGATTTCTGAGTGCATATCCAGGAATAAACACCTGAGTGTCAATGGGTGTGACCCAAAAAGCCAAAAAAAAGACATTTACAGAACTCTCTGTGCTAAGAAACAAACAAGTAAAGCAACTGAATACAAATTCTTCTCTGTAACATATATAACATATGGCACCTTTTCAAAATGAGGTCAAAGATTGGAACATAAGGCAAGTATCAATAAAATAGTGAAGATTAAAATCAAGCCAAATGCCTTTTAAAATCATAATGGAATAATACTAAAAGTCAACTGTAAAAAGAAAGCTGGAAATACGAGTTGGAACCAATGTAGATTTCCAATAACTGACATGTGGGTCTGGAAGATGTGGTACATACACAAAAAGGTATACTATATATAAGAAATCATGCCATCATGAAGTTTGCTGAAATATGAATGGAACTGAAAGATATTATGTTAAATGAAGTAAGCCAGAGATTAACTACAAGATATCACTTACATGTGGTATTTAAAATAACTGCATGAAGATGTATTTAGAGTAACTGTGTGAAGAAATGCAATGCTTAAATGGGTGCTTTCAAGAACATGTTGGGCCCCTAGTTGAAGAAGGAAAGAAATTGATTAGAGGAGATAAAAGACACAGATGAAATGGCAGGAGTCAGGGACCAAGGGGCCTCAACTGCTCAGATGGTGTTAAGAACGATCAGAACCAGACTCTTTTCTTAAATGTGATGTAAACCAAGCCATGAAAGATCAAGGTCCACTGGCCCACAATGTAGAAAGCTGACCATCTCTGGAGGAGAGGGCAGGCCAAAACCCTGCCAAAGCCATGCCTGCTGCCTCTATCACCTCGCAGGACCATTTTCCCAATGGCCTTGCCTCTTTACTGACCCTCTACAATTCTCTATGAGGACACTAATCTGACCAAACTTTAGGTCAGTCAGTTGTTTGGGCTTTTTGGAGTGAGCACAGGTATCCTCCACCCCATATTTTCCTTCTTCCAGGAGGCCTGGTAGCTGGATACACTTCCCTAAAAGTCTTAGTAATAGTGCTTTGAAACTTAGGACAACTTTATTTGTTTAAATCTATCATTCTTATAGGAACACATCAAATTAACAGAATGGACAAGCTAACACTAGCTTACTAAATCTATTGTTATTAATGACTTCATTGGATAAACAATAGTTTTCACAAATGTACTTACTATTGTTCTTTATCTTTTATTTTTTAACTTTTTCTCTTCATTTATATTTTATTTCTATTTTTCAATAACTTTGTTTTCACTTACCTGGAAGCAAAATGAATTATGATCAACTATATCAATAAATAAATTTAAAAAATGTTTGGGTCTCATGATTTTATTGTTGTGGACTCTGGCTTGGATATTAAGTTCTGTACTTTCTTTTTTTAAAAAAAAAATAACAACCTAACTTACAAAGGTGCCTATTATGATGGTGGACTGGGGTGGGGTAGTGGTGGCATGGGATGGACTCTGCAAATATTGGTGGAGGGAGGTTGACACTGGTGGTGGGACTGGTCCTGAAACATTGTATGTCTAAAACCCAACAATGAATAACTTTTTTAATCACAATATCTCAAATAAAAAATTTTTCAAAATAAAGCTGAAAAAGCCTCAAACCTCTGTGGCATCCTTCCCTAAGGGCATGCCTTCTTCTGAGGTGAGTCATCCCTGCCCAGAGACTGTGGAATTAGCTGCTCTACTACGTCTCTGAAGCACAGCATTCATTTGGGGCCTTCTCTGCTTGCTTCAGCCTGGGAACTTTAATTCTCTCGGGCTTCCTTCCCTGAAGGTGTGCCACAGTCATCCCGCTCACAGAGGGTGGAGTCAGAAGAGCAAAGTTCCAGAGCAAAACTTTGCAGCCGAACAAATCATCTAGCCAATGAATACCATCACAACACGTAGAAAACCCCATAATAAAAGCGTGATAATGGGGACACAACACAGACCAGTATAGAGAATGAAGACAACAACTCTGATGACCCAAAAATGGCCAACCACCTAGTTAGTCTCTCAGATATGGAGTTTAGAGAAGAAATATGGAGGATGTTCACAGAACTCAAAGAAAACATAGGTAGAATTGAATAGAACACTAATAAGAATCAAGAGAATATGAAAATAGAAATAGAAAATTCCAAACTGAAATAGCAAAATAGTCAAAAAATCAGTCTGAAGAACTCAGTAGATGAATTGAAAAACTCAATGGAAAGCCTCTCCAAAAGGGTACAGCAGCTAAAGATAGAATTAGTGAGCTGGATACCACTCCTAGGAATATATCCTAGGAACACAAAAATACAATACAAAAACCCCTTACTTACACCTATATTCATTGAAGCACTATTTACCATAGCAAGACTCTAGAAACAATCTAGATGCGCTTCAACAGACGAATGGCTAAAGAAACTGTGGTACATATACACAATGGAATATTATGCAGCTGTCAGAAGAGATGAAGTCATGAAATTTCCCTACACATGGATGTACATGGTATCTATCATGCTGAGTGAAATAAGTCAGAGAGAGAGAAAGAAAAACGCAGAATGGATCACTCATCTATGGGTTTTAAGAAAAATGAAAGACATTCTTGCAATAATAATAACTTTCAGACACAAAAGAGAAAAGAGCTGGAAGTTCCAGCTTACCTCATAAAGCTCACCACAAAAAGTGATGAGTTTAGTTAGAGAAATAACTACAGTTTGAACTGTCCTAATAATGAGAATGTATGAGAGAGGTGGAGAGCCTGTCTAGAGTACAGGCGGGGGGTGGGTGGGGTGGAGGGAGATTTGGGACAATGGTGATGGGAACGTTGCACTGGTGATGGGTGGTGTTCTTTACATGACTGAAACCCAAACACAATTATGTATGTAATCAAGGTGTTTAAATAAAATATATTAAAAAAAGAATTAGTGAGCTGGAAGATGAGGTGCAAAACAACTCCATACAGCAGAAGAGATTGGAAAAAAAGCCTTAAAGTAAATGATCAGACAATGGAAAAATTACTCAAAGAATATGAACAGATGAAAATAGAAGTCTTTGATAAGCTCAATAGAAACAACTTAATAATCATTGGAGTCCCAGAGACCCAGGAAGAAAACCCCTAGGAAGAATCAACAGTCAAGAACATCAGAGAGAAACTACCAGACCAAATCCTGCATGCCCAAAAAGTACAAGCTAAAAGAGACCCCATAAGAAACACCCAAAGACACATCCTAGTCACAATGACGAATCCCACAAATAGAGATAGAATACTGAAAGCAGCAAGGTCAAAATGGCTTACTTCATTTAACATAATATCTTTCATTTCCATTCATATTTCAGCAAACTTCATGATGGCATGATTTCTTATATATAGTATACCTTTTTGTGTATGTACCACATCTTCCAGACCCACATGTCAGTTATTGGAAGCATCCTTGAGATTTATAGCAGACCTGTCACAAGAAACACTCAAGGCTAGAGCAATGGTGGGACATAGTGACAAAACTATGTGAAATAAATGCTTCACCTAGAATACTGCACCCAGCAAATTTCACTTTCAGATTTGAAGGAAGTATACAGAGCTTCACAGATAAACAACAGCTCAGAAACTTTACAGATTCAAAATCAGTCTTAAAATAAAAACTAAAAGGTCTACTTTAAAACAAGACTGATCAACATACACACAAAACCTCTACACAAAGATGGTACTAAATACCATGACAACTATCTCTTTCAATGTCAATGGACTACAGGCACCAGATAAGAGACACAAAGTGACTAAACGATCAAAAAACTCAGTCCAACCTTCTGCTGTCTACAAGAAGCACACCTGAATAATCAGAACAAACATAGACTCAAAATCAAAGACTGGAGGAAAATCATCCAAGCAAACAATACCCTTAAAAAGAGCTGGAGTGGCCACACTAATATCAAATGATACCAACTTTACACTCAGAAAAGTTGTAAGAGACAAAGATGGACATTTTGTACTAATCAAGATATATGTACAGCAGGAAGAAATCACTCACTTAAACGTATATGTGCCCAATGAAGGACAAGCAAAATATTTAATACAATTATTGACCAATCTGAAAAAGGATATCAGTAACAACACTGTAACTGTGGGAGACATCAATATAGCACTGCCAACACTTGATAGGCCAACCAGACTGAAACCCAGCAAAATATATTAGACCTGAGAAGAGAAATGGAAGAAAGAAGCCCAGTAGATATACATAGGACACTCCACCACCCTCAGCAACATGAATACACATTCTTCTCCAATGTACATGGGTCATTCTCTAGGTTAGACCACATGCTGGTATATAAAACATATCACCATAAAATCAAGAGGATAAACATTCTGCAGGCCACTTTCACTGCCACAAGGCTCTGAAATTATATGTGAACTACAAAGAGACACAGAAGAAATACTTTAACACCTGAAAATTAAAGAATATACTCCTAACAACCAGTGGGTCTGAGATGAAATCAGAGAATTTGACACAGAGACACCTGTGCCTCTTGTTTCCTAGAAAAAAAATGACAATGAAGACACAAACTATCAGAATGTATGGGACACAGCAAAAGCAGAACTGAGAGAAAAATTTATAGCTTTGCTATAAATAATAAACTGATAATAAATAAAAGTTTATAAATAAACTGAATGCTTAATGACACAGCTTATAGAATTAGAAAATGATCATCAGTGCTCGCTTCGGCAGCACATATACTAAAATTGGAACGATACAGAGATTAGCATGGCCCCTGCGCATGGATGACACGCAAATTCGTGAAGCGTTCCAGATTTAAAAAAGAAAATGATCAACAAAAGGAACCAAAATAGGGAGACAGATGGAAATAACTAAGCTTAGAGCAGAAATCAATGAATTGGAAACCCAAAAAACAATCCAAAAGATCAACAAAAACAGAGATTGTTTTTTTGAAAAAATGAACAAGACTGATAGAACTGGCAGAACTAGCACAAAAAGAGAGAGAAACATGATAACCCATATCAGAAATGAAAAGGGGGAGATCATCCTCGGCTTCCCTGGCCCACAGGCCTGGGCAGGCCACCGAGGTGGGACCTTGGTGAAGCTCGAAGGTACCCTGGGCTTTTCCCCCATTCTCTACCAGGCTCCTTTGGGTGGGTCTGGGTGGGGATGCTGAACTCCCAGCCTTCAGCAACAAGACGGATTTATTCCATTTCTGGGAGCTGGGAGTTTCAGTAGCATGGGGCTCGGCAGGCCCCTGCCATGCGGCAGGGGGCCTGCTTAACCAGGCCTAGGGGGGCACCCCTATACAGTTTTTTTCTAGATTAGCTACTCAATTTCACATAGACAGTCTCTCTCAAGAACTTCTAAGTTTACATATTCAAAACTGCGCGGGGGCACAGTACATATTAATAATTTATCCCATTTTTGAATGCATGTATTGTGTATGTAGAAATTCCATCTGTATTCTGCACTTTCGCACATTCCTTTAATGCAGTACTCCCCATTTACCCTTCTTCAAATTCTGTACTGTACATTCCCCAACTATTTCAAAAGGCATAAGATGTACACATATGGCTTTGAATATTTTACATCTTTTTTTGTTCACAGCTAACTTTTACTAAATATTCTCTTAAATAATGAATATTTTCCCCACTTTTTATCTATTCTTCTCTTTGTGAACTTTTCAACAA
>PVKC010002635.1:0-42504 GCA_004027635.1 Crocidura indochinensis
CCCATCACCAATGCAACGTTCTCATCACCATTGTCCCAAATCTCTATCCTCCCCACCCACCCACCCCCCCGCCTGTACTCTAGAAAGGCTCTCCACCTCCCTCATACATTCTCATTATTAGGACAGTTCAAACCGTAGTTATTTCTCTAACTAAACTCATCACTCTTCGTGGTGAGCTTTATGAGGTGAGCTGGAACTTCCAGTTCTTTTCTCTTTTGTGTCTGAAAATTATTATTGCAAGAATGTCTTTCATTTTTCTTAAAACCTATAGATGAGTAATACCATTCTGCGTTTTTCTCTCTCTGACTTATTTCACTCAGCATGATAGATTCCATGTACATCCATGTGTATTAAAATTTCATGACTTCATCTCTTCTGACAGCTGCATAATATTCCATTGTGTATATGTACCACAGTTTCTTTAGCCATTCATCTGTTGAAGGGCATTTAGATTGTTTTATGTCAGTTCCTGTATTGATCTTACCATTTTTAATATTCTTTCTTTATGTTTGGCTCTTGTATTTTGAGTATGATGTCTTGGAGTTTTCCTAGGTAAGTCTATTTTCACTAGGCACCTGTGGGCCTTAAAATCTAATGCCTGTATTCCTCAACTCTGAAAAATTATCATTGATGTTTTTTAACTATTGTTTTTACCTCAGGTTTGCCTTCTTATTCTTTAGATACTTCAATAAATCCAATATTGTAACTCTCAAACTCATGCCGTATTTCTCTGGAATGCTGTCCATTTATTTTCAGACTACCTTCTGGTTACTAGAAGTTTTCTCCTTTTCATCTTGGAGATATTGGATCTTTTGATAAGATGCTGTTTAAACCTTCTATTGAGATTTTTATATTATCTCACACTCTTCATTACCGATTGTGCTTGTTTTCACATTTTGACCCTTACATTTTCATAGTTTGTTCAAACTCATTGAGTATCCTCATCATGGTGTTACTAAAGTCATAGTTGGAGAATTTGCTAAGCTGCTTGATGTTTGTGTCTCAGATGATATAGTTGTTGCTCACAGAACTTGGTAGGCTTCTGTGTTTTTTTCCATTGGTTATCTAAAATTGTTGTGTTGTGTATATCGGCCACTGGGGAGAGGCTGTAAAATAAAGGGAGGACTTTCTCTCTTTCATCTCTGCCTGCTTCATCAAATGACAAGAAGTAAAACTGAACAACTTGTAATTTGCTGAATATATATGCCATAGATCTTATGTAGTTGCATAAGCAAAGCCAAGATTTTGGGGATGGGCCAGTCATTATGGTACAGGTCATGTGTGGATGTTGCTGAGACCAACCTGGAAGAAAGGAGCTCTGCTTCATATTCCAGTCATGCTAGCCTGGAACTAGAATTGTATTTTTTTCTAAAACTTCCTTAATATCTTTAAATGAGCCTTTAATAAGCTTCATTGAAGAAACAAACAAACAAAACTATTGCATGTTTATTCAGAATGCAGGTGAGAGAATGAAGCTGAAAACTACCCAAAGAATAAAATGAGAAGG
This sequence comes from Crocidura indochinensis, assembly GCA_004027635.1. Lineage (NCBI taxonomy): Eukaryota > Metazoa > Chordata > Mammalia > Eulipotyphla > Soricidae > Crocidura > Crocidura indochinensis. The sequence continues at coordinate 1,508 of PVKC010002635.1, forward strand.
TTAGACTTGTCCTCATGTGCCTTTTTTTTTTTTTTTGAATTCTGAGAGTTTCCAATATGGGCTCTGGTAGCAAGGAGATCAATGCATTTCTTATGTGGGAAGCTAACTGATCCTGAGTCTGGTCTTTCTATAGGAGGACTCAGATGCTTAAAAGGTACAAATCAATAATGTAATTAATAAGAATTGCTTTCATTTAAGAAATTATAAGAGGATGAGTCTTACACTTTTGACATTTCCAGAAAGTCAAGTCACCTGATTAAATCTTTGGTAATGCTATATCTGACAAGAAGACAAATTTCTCTTCCAGGACATGTTTTATTAGAGAAACAATACAATATTTTTACTTTTTTCCCCAAACAAAACAAGTATTCTGTCTCTAGCTAGGAAAGCATCAATGCCATGAACTTTCCCTGATGTGTCTTATAGTCATAAAATATTGCCATTTAAACTACTGCAGAGAGGTTATTCTGATGAAATAAGTCTTGTAAATGTATAGAAATCATGTAGTTAATAATATCATGTATATTTGTTAGCTATTATTATTGAAAATAAATGTCCCAGTTTAGGTTTTTGAAAATTCATGAATGGAATTAGCATCAGAGACAAAAGTACCAAAGTCTAAACATATAACAATAGGCCTTTATCTTGGATAGGAGGGCAAGAATGATGTGATGGTTGTGGTAGATTTGATGTTTTATTGGAATCTATTAAAATGTCAATTACCTGCAATTAAACAGTTTCTAAATTGCTTGATGGGCTTTCCACCTAGATTTTATTATCCTGTTAAAAATGGAGGCACATTTGAATGTGATAAACTGATATGATTGATTAGTTTATATCTAAGGTTGATTCTCTAATCCTTCTAAAAGAAGTTAGGAATCAGATGATTCTCCAGATTAAAATCAGGAGTCTAATAGCAGACATTGGAAAATAAGATACTAGAATATCTTATTCTATATCTATAGCTTATACATGGTGTTTTATCCATATAGATAAGAAATATCAGTTTATTTAATCTTTACAAAATTACTATGAAAGTATTTTCATAATTATCCATATTATATAGATTATAGTGTAGAAGGAAAGAGTTGGTTTACATATCAGAACTTTGTTTTGTTTCTGGGCCACACCCGGTGATACTCGGGTTACTCCTGACTAGGCACTCAGAAATCACTTCTGACTTGGGACCATGTGGGATGCTGAGATCCTATCAAGGTCTGTCCTGGGTCAGCCATGTGCAAAGCAAATGCCCTACTGCTGTGCTATTGCTCTGGCCCCACATATGGGAACATTCTATCTGCAGAGCTTCACTTTTACATCTTCTTGTACATGATCCTGAGGTAATCGTCACCTTCTCCTCTCAGTTTACTGCCCTCTGGTATTTGAATTTTCAGTCCAAACGTGAACATGCTTGCCACACTGGCTTTTAAACAGCAGTTGAAATATTTAAAAAATTTAAGCTATGATAAGAGCACTAGATTAGCAGTTTTCTAAAGGATAGCAGTTGAGAAACACACATACAATATGATATTTCATGGACCAGAGCCTGCTATTTATATTAACTTAGATATCCCTCTGTTCTCATTATCATTTTTTTATTTTTATTATTTTTATTATAATGCTTTTATTTTTTCAGTTTTCCTTATTCTTCAAATTCTCATTATAGTAACTTTTCCAAAACCCTAGTACCTCTGAACCAGAGTTTGTACCCTACAATTCTTTGAATCGTTCACCATGTATAATCATCGTTTTTATTATCATCAAATACTATTTCAATCTCTGTATTGAAAACCCCATTATAAGCCATCCTTCAATTTTCAATATATTCTGATACTGCTAATCCTGTTTACAACAGTAGAGCTTTGAAAGGTAGGGTTTTCCCTGATGCTAGAAACAGTAGATTTAATTTTGTTTTTTTGTTTTTTGTTTTTATTTGTTTTGTTTTGTTTTTGGGCCACACCCGGTGACGTTCAGGGGTTACTCCTGGATATTCGCTCAGAAGTCGCTTCTAGCAGGCACAGGGACCATATGGGGAACCGGGGGATCGAACCGCGATCCGTCCTAGATTAGCGCAGGCAAGGCAGGCACCTTACCTCCAGCGCCACCACCCGGTCCCTAATTTTGTTTTATCAGTAGTTTGTATTGGTAATTTTTTCCTAAAATGCCCTCTTACTAAGGATAAGAATTTCTGTCCTTATAAAAATTCACGACACTTAAGATTAGCCCAAATGAGTCAGCTGTATTTTAGGTTAACTCTGTGACTCTCTGCTTTCCTGAGTGCTTTTATGTTTACAAAGTATAGGTGACTCATTTTAAGTATTTCATATGTTTCAATCCTTCTCAGAGACTCTTGAATGACTCAACACAATCTTTGTAGTTGGTGAGATATCTAGGATGTTAACACAACACCTGAATGCTAACCCCTGATAAGTTACTAATAAGGGCATTGTTCTATATCATAAGACATGAGTTTTAGAATCTCTGATTTTCAGAATTCCTAATCTCTTTAGTACCTTAAAATGCTTTGTTCCCATGAGTTAACTATGTTTAGTGCTCAAGACGTGGGGCTTATAGTACTTTCTGGATAGATAAAAATATACTCAGACTCTCCTGAGAGCAAGTGAGTCTATTGATACTGAGAACAAACAAATAACAAACAAACAACAACAACAACAACAACAAAAATCCTAGAATGTCCTGTGACTCTAAATTATGTTTGTTCATATTTATGGCCTGAGTTTGTATTTTTTTTAGGTCAGGGTTCTAACCCTGAATTTATTAATGGCCCTATCACTCACAAGAAAAATAATAAAAAAATACAGTTCAATTTGCAAACTCTCAAATCAGTTCCATCCTAGTCAACATCCGAAAGAATTTATCTCTTACTTTGGCTGAAGTTAATAGAATAGTCAATACAAAGGTAAACAGTTTGCTTTTTACTCTGCCCATGATTTCTTATTCTCCTTTGCTAGCTAGACCTAGTTCTTCTCTAGGAACTCGGCAATTTGGAACACATATTTGTTGCAGTTCCAATTTTTTCCCTCTTTGGTTATGTGATAGGCAGCAATAAAATATAAAATAAAATAGCTTTTGCAAGCTGCCTGGAGCTATTTCATTCTCTAGGAGGTGATAAAGTTTTCATATTAAAAAAATAAAATTTTTTTTCTAGAAAACATGGCGTTTAATGGGGTTTGATTATGCCACGATAAACAGACAGGTTGTTTTGGAAACAAAGTAAAGACAATGAGAAACTAAACTGCTCTGTAGTGTCAACTTAGTTCTGATGTCCCTGAGTAAGGAAATTGCGACAATATTAGTTGACTTTGGTTACCTATTGAGCAGAATAAAGGTAAGATTTGAGGGTGGGAGAGAAAAATTGCTGATTTCTAAGGCAGCTGGTGCCATTAGGGTGCATGAGACCTGGGGTCTTTCTGAAAATACATGTTGAAGGAGAGGACAGATTGAGGAAAAAAATGTGTGGGGTGTGTGTGGGGGTTAATGGAATAATGGATATGCATTGAGCTATCAAGAGCTTCTCAATCTCCTTTTCTTCTAATTCTATCATTCAATAAATTTTGAACTTTGTTGCAAGCTAATGATAAATGTAGGGATACTTCAAAAATTTAAAAAATCTTCTATTTTTCTTTAAAATTACTCAGCGCCCCCTGTAACAAACAGAAAGGACCTCCTCAGCTGTTATTGTGTTCCCCTCTCACTGAGTGGTTCAAACAACTCTAGGAAACTTAGGAGAAACTTGGTGATACTAAAAATGCTTTTCGGGGCTGGAGAGATAGCATGGAGGTAAGGCCTTGTGTGCAGAAGGATGGTGGTTCAAATCCTGGCATCGTATGATCCCCCCGAGCCCGCCAGAAGTGATTTCTGAGCATAGAGCCAGGAGTAACCCCTGAGCGCTGCTGGGTGTGACCCCACCCAAGAAAAAAAAAAACAAAAAAATGCTTTTCAAAGTATGATTTATTGACTGAGAGCATTAGTCTTACCCAGAACTTGCTAGGAATATTTCTCTTCACTATTGCAGACCTGTTGTATAAATATATATCTAAAGTGATTTATATATATTTATATATACAAGTATATAAATATAAACACATAAATAGGTGATTTATGTGAAGAATAAAAAGTAGTATCTAGTCAAGGTTTCTTTAAATTTTTCCCACGTGACTCGTTTTCAGTTAAGAAATGCAATATGGTAGCTTCTACCACAAACACTTTCAATTTGTCATTACATTGATGTTGAATTTAATTTTAGTTGTTGCATGATTATAAATCTTGCACCACTGTCCTTTAATTTGGTTCCCTCCATAAAGTGGCAACCTACAGTTTAAGAAGCTAGGGCCTAAAACAAAGTACAAATTTTAGTAGATTTAAAGTTCTCATTCAAAAAGTGAATAACCAGAGAGATAGCACACAGTAGGGCATTTGCCTTGCACATAGCTAATTCAGGACAGATGGTGGTTCGAATCTTGGCATCCCATATGGTCCGCATGTCTGCCAGGAGTGATTTCTGAGCACAGAGCCAGGTGTAATCTCCTGAGCCCCCCACAAAGTGAATAAGTAGATTGATATACAGTCATTGAACTTAAACAACAGATCTCTATTTCCTGCAAAAATATACTTCACAGTTGGTCTAAGTCTAGGAAAGAGTAAGAAGTATATGTTGTCCTCAAGGAGTTTAATATTCATTTAGAACCCAAAAAGTTGCAAATGGGAAACAATTAGATAGTATTAGAGCATAGTCCACATGTCACTGGGCTGATTGTATGTGTTCCAAAAGTATGAGTAATGAAGCAGAAATTATATTGGGAATGGAAAGGGACAGAAAAATTGATCAGATCTGAATGGCCTTGAATTAATTAGGGTATATCTCAGATGGGGTTTATAAAGACTAATAAGAGGTGTGAAGTGTTTCTTTGTTTCCACAAATGGTTTTTGAATTGCAAGGAAGAGATGGAATATATTCAGACAAATGGTTCCCAGGTTCTTAGGAAAGCTGATAAATGCATCAGCACATGTGTTTTTACAGCAAGTAAATCAGGCTGTAAATCAAGGAATAAAAGATAAAATGGAACATTCTAGCATTGCAATGTGACAAGAAATACCTGAACAGCTTTGGATGAGATCACTGATAGCAGAATGGTGCATTAAACACCTACATTAGAATTAGTTGTAGCAAACCTCATTTTTTTTCCATGTTAAATGCTAATTTAATAAGAATAAGGCAGAAACAAATTCACAGTCCCTGTGAATTTTGTTTCTGTTTTTCTTGTGAGCTTTTTGTAAGCATTGAATTTCATAGTTTGGTGTCAAGTTCATTATTCAAAGAATATTCCTAAGGAAACCTAAGTATACATTTTATTCTCTGATAATTCCCTTTTCCTTGAAGCAATGCACATTATTTATATAAAAAAATTGAACTAGTTTTAAAAGAAAGAGTCCCCTCTTGATCTGTTTTGCGTTGCATTTGTTTAAGTAAGGATACAGGTATTAGAGTTTTCAGTTCAGAACCTCAAAACTGATTGATTTGCATTGGTTTCCCAAATTAAGTGGGAGAAAAGTATCTTGTCGTATCTTGTTGCTTTCATGGCTACTTTGCACAAGGGTAGAGAGAATCAAGGAGGTATATGATCATGAGAAGTTGATCCTTTCCAGTGTTTGAGGCACAGGCTTTCATGATAGAGGATTTGACATTCTAAGATTCTCGGGACCTTTACTTTCCCGGCATTTTTGTTTTATTTGATGTGGAAACACGAGTACGCAGGAATCAAGATAGGAGTGAAGTACTTCAATACATTAATGAGTGAGTTTTCTGTTATAACATAAGCAGTGAGATATGTGTAATGGATATGTAGAATTTTTAATCTTGACTATATTCCTATGCCTTGTAATCTTTGTAACCTCATCTATCCTAGTAAGTCAATCCATAAACTACAAGAAAGTTTCCCTTCCATAAGAACATAGAAAGAGTAGCTTTCAGTGTTTTATTGATTTTTTAAGAAGCTGTTGCAATTTGATTTTAGCAAACTAAGCAGACACACTGACTATGTTTTATTTCTATGCCCATTTTATGTTAAATTCTGTTCCTTACATTTATTTCTCTTTCTCTATAAAGCTTAACATTTCCAAGATAACTTGATTTCTCACAGTCAATATTACTTGTAGAGAGTAGACATTGCCTGACTTGTTTATCACCAGAGAAGTTCAAGAGTGAACAGAACAGGGTATCTACATTTTCTCATTTCAGAGTAACTACTGCCTTATGTTTTCTATCTAATTCTGCATCTTTCTGTCATTTGAAATTGCCTGTTTGATGTTAATATGCTATAGGTAACTTTTACAGTCTCAAGTTACAGTAGCTTTTCTTTAAGATAAAAATACACCCTTTTTTAGCCTATATTCTAGTTCAGTTTTCCTAGAGATTCCTTTTTGTTTCATTGCCTATTTGTTCATCTTTCAACTTAGATTCTCCTTATTTCTACTCTCCCTATCTCTTAATGGCTTCATTTTCACCCTATGTCTACTGTGGAGGGACTTTTTTTTTCATCTTTCCCAGGATGCATATGATTTTGAAGTTTTGCTAGGGAACAACTCCACATAACTATTTTTCTTTAAGTCTGTATCTCTAAAGTAAAAACATAAAATTGCACTTCAGAAATTGAATTTGTTAGATAGCCAGGTTTGCAAGTTATTCTATTCATAGTTAAAGATATAAGAAAAATAGTCCATGGATTTACTATATGCAAATAATGAAATAGAAGAGAGAAATAAAAAAAACTTCATGCACAATTTTGCCTCGAAAATCAAATACTTAGAAATCAACTTAACCAAAAGGTGAAAGACCTTTACAGAAAAAAACTAAAAAACATTTCTTCAATAAATAAAAGAGAACATGAAGAACTAAAAATACATCCCCAGTACATATATATGAATGATTATTATAATCAAAATGGCACTACTTCCTAAAAATTACACAGATTTAATGTGTCCCTATAAAGATATCCATCAAATTTTTTCCAAGAAATAAATCAAGTACTTCTTTCATTCATATGGAACAAAATCTCCACCCCACCAAATAGCCAAAGAAATCCTTGAGTAAAAGAAGGGAAGCAACATTTTCCCAGCTTTAAATTGTACTACAAAGCAGTAGTAATTAAAATCATGGTATAGTTTTAATGGTTATGCACTAATCTTTCCTATTAGACCAACTCTCTCTGATCAATGGAATAGAGTAGAAAATCTATTTTCAATGGATTAGGTATTGACCCTTAAATGCATGCTTGCTTAATCTTTAATGAAGGAGCAATATATACGAAGTGGAACAAGGAAGCCTCTTCAAGAAGTAGTGTTAGAAAAACTGGTCAGTCACATGCAAAAAAATTAAACATAGATCTCTACATAATAGCATTACCAAAAGTAAAATCAAAATGAATTATATACATTGATATTAAAGTAATCCAAAAGGTACATAGATGAAAACATATGTAGGTCTCTCTATGACCTTGACACTACAGGCTTACCAAAGCAAACATTCTAGTCAATGAGGAAAATCTATCACTCTTTTAAGACCAAGAACAATACAAGTTTACTCACTCTCACCATATCTACTCAATATAGTACTGGAAGTACTGCCATAGAAATTAGGCAAGAAAAAGATCTTAAGGGTATTCAGATAGAAGAGGAAATCAAGCTCTCACTATTTGCTGATCATATGATACAATATTTAGAAAATTCAAAAAGCACTACAAAAAGGATCCTAGAAACAATAGATTTGTATAGTAAAGTGGCAGATTATAAAATTAACATGTAAAAGTTCATGACTTTCCTCAGACAAAAAATTAAAGAGAAGAAAGAGAATTTTTTACTTTTTCATAATGTTTTTGAATTTTTATTGTGGTTGAAGTGAATTACAATTTTCTCACATTAATATTTGAAGCACACAATGACGACGAATGAGGGGCATTCCCATCACCAGTGTGTCCTCCCTTCACCCCTAAAGAGATATTTTAAAAATAATTCCATCTATAACTATTCCTTAGAGGGGCTGAAGCATGGAGAGCAAGTGGTAAGGAGTCTTCCTTGCGCATGCTAGCCTAGGACGGAACACGGTTCAATCCCCCAGCGTCCCATATGGTCCCCCAAGCCAGGAGCGATTTCTCAGTGCATAGCCAGGAATAACCCTTGAGCATCATCAGGTGTGGTCCCATAACCAAACCAAATCAAACCGAAACAAAACAAAATAACTATTCTCAGAAAATCCAAGTACCTTGGATTCAGCTTAACTAAAAAGATAAAGAAAACCTACGTAAGTAAAACTCCAATCAATGACTTTTTTTTCCAGATTGGGAAAAATTATTCATTCACACCCACTAGGTTAGGGGTTCATATTTAAGGTGCATGGAGAATCTTATAAGAAAATGTCTTCCAACCAACCCCTACCAAAAATGGGGAGAAGAGTTTAATAAGGACTTCCTCAAAGAAGAAATACAAATTGCCAAAATATATGTGAATAAATGCTTTATATCATGGAAATACATATCAAAACAATGGTGAGATACCATTTCATACTAAAGAAATTGACACTCATCATAAAGAACAATAATAAATATTTTTGATGCAGATTTGATGGAACAGATTCATTGCTGTTTGTGGATTTGCTGATGTAGATTTGGTGGAACTCGTTCACTCCTGGTGGGAATATCATCCAGACCATCCTTTTTGTAAAACATTTTAAATATTCATCAAAGAAGTAGGATTTAGCTTCAATATAACTCAACCAGTACAATTCTAGGAATACACTTTAACAGTTCCAAAATAGTGCAAACAAGGCATCGGTACTCCTGTGTTCATTGTAGCACTATTCATAATAGCTGAAATCTGTAAATAATCCAAGAAACAAAGAACAAATAACTGGATAAAGAAACCATGGTATATATCATAGTATATGCCATAGTTTCTTTATCCATTTATATATATTTATCCATATATATCCATATATAATGTAATATTTTACATTATAGAATATAATATATGCCATATATACCAGAGCTTCTTTATATATACCATAGTTTCTTTATATACCATATATAAACCATAGTTTCTTTATCCATTTATATGTATAAATTTATCCATATGTATCCACACATAATGTAATATGTAAGTGATTATAAAAATATAGTCATAAAATTTGATGTTACATAGATGAATATGGAGAGCATGCTAAATAAAATTGTTCAGAGAGAGACACACACATGTAATGATCCTACTAATTAGTGGAATATAAAGAAACGTTGTTGGAAAATAATACTCAAAGATAATAGAAATGAAATGAAGGCCAAGGGGTCTAGTTCTTTGTAGAAAACTTGTCACAATGGGGAGAGTACAGATAGGTCAGAGAAGAGACCACATGGCAACAATAGTGAGATGTGATCACTCAGGACGGGACAAGAACTGGGTACGAAAAATAAGTAAAGTTCAATGTGTGACAATATTGCTAACAATAGTTCCTAAAAGAAAAAAGAAAAGTGTCTGTCATAGACACAGACTGGGGTGAGAGGAAAGCCTGGGATAATAGTGGAGAGAAGTGAACTTTAGTAAAGGGATGGGTGATTGAACATTTTATGACAAATTTTATCCATATTCTAGTTTATGACTAAAGCTCAACTGAGAACAACTTGGCAACTTCGTATATCACAGTGATTCAGTATATTTAAAATTTAATTTCAAAAAAGAAACAGAAAGAAAATAAACTCCAACTTTCTTGAGGATAAAAGAGAATTATCAGGTCAGGTACTTGACAAATTCAGGAATGAAGTTTGACATCAGAAACAGCATAAACATCTTTATGACCATAAAATTCTGTCAAAGTATTTTCTACTCTACATCTTTTTATGACTTTTCTGTTTTATTTTTTATTTCAGGAAGATTGTTTATGTGCTAGAATATTTGATGGTCTCCCAAGACTAGTCTCTTGATCAGTGATTCATGGTGCTGAGTCTCTAATCTTGGAAAATAGACTATTTGATAATAGTTTATTATAATGAAAATATACAAAGAAAAATCAACAAAGACAGTAAATAATCTCATGGAGCAAAGTTTCAAGGAAAACAGATGTAGAGTTTTCAGGAGTTCTCTCCTAATGATATCACAAAAGATGCATTAAATTCTACCAAGAACAGGTTATGATAGCATACACATGGATTGCAGACTCTATTTTTTGTGTTCTCTTAGAAGTTAGTCATTAGGCACCCTTGCTTGACATGTGATAAATGTGATAAACTCCCTGATAATAGGTAAGGGTATAAAATACACTGAAGTGGTTGTTTTATGACTAGTTTAAGAACGATGAGCTACTCTTACCATGAATGTGTAGAAGATGCTCTGAAATCCATGTTCTTCTGTACTCAGATAGCTGGAACTGGTGCTGTGAACATGCTTTGATAAAGATAAACTGTCCTATTTCACTCTCATTTGCATAGTTGGCAGCAATGGGAACAGGAGGCTATCTAGTTGTAAAACCTCCAAGAAGTTGTATCCTTTCCCCCAATAAATCTAGAAAATGATATCTGAAGCTCTCTAGATGGATTTCAAATCCATTTTTTCTTCTTCATGAGATCATTACAAACTAGGTGATTCAATTTCTCCCCTGATTGTTATTCTAGTCAATCATAGTGAGCAAAAATAAAGTGGCATTATTTCTAGAGCAGCTCATGCTGTTCTACTTTCCCTACATACAATCAGTTTAAACATATGATATAGGGACAGGAGAGATAGTATGGAGGTAAGGCATTTGCCTTGCATACAGAAGGATGGTGATTCGAATCCCAGCATCCCATATGGTCCCCCGAGCCTGCCAGGAGTAATTTCTGAGCATAGAGCCAGGAGTAATCCCTGAGTGCTACTGGGTGTGACCCAAAAACAAACAAAAAAAAGATATAGGTATACCAAGAACTAAAAATGGCAGAAACAGAATATGGATAAAACCCAAATTCCTTTGTCTCTGCCCATTGTGAACTATATTTATAATGAGAAATAATAAGTTTTAATTTGCTTCCCTTAATCTACATTGTGGATAAATGATTAACTTAATTGTAGTGAGCAGAATGCCCGCCATGCACTAAGGCACAGGGGAGATGTTATGAACTTCCTCTGCTCTGTCTCTGAAGCTATGAACCACCACCACACCCCAAACAGCTCCCAAGGGCACATCACCAAAGGTGAGCTGCCCCCATTCATGAAGGGTAGAGCCAGAGGAGCGCAGCTGCTCCACTAAGCAGCCTCACATATCCCCTAGCCAATGAACCCCACCACAGCACATAGAAAACACCACACTACAACCATGACAATGAGGAAATAATGTAGGCCAACACCACACATAAAGAATAAAGATGACAGTTCTGATGACCTGAAAAGGGCCAACCATTATTTAGTTTATCAGATAAGGAGTTTAAGGAAGAAATATGGAGGATGTTCATAGAACTCTAAGAATGGACTGAGCTTAACAAACTACAAATAAGAATCAAGAGGATATAAAAATAGAAATTTAAAAACTACAAACGGAAAATATAAGCAGTGAAAAACTTGGTAGGCAAAAATAAAAACTCATTGAAAAGCCTCTCCAACAGAGTAGCAGAAGCTCAGTAATGAATCAGTCAGCTGGAAGTTGAGATGCACAACAGCTCCATACAACAGAGAGATTGGGAAAGATACTTAAAACAAATGAGCAGAAAAATTCCTCAAAGAATGTGAACAGACAAAATTAGAAGTCTTTGATAAACTCAATAAAACCAACACAAATGATCAGATTTTGGGGGGCACAGTGAAAGCGGTACTAAGAGGAATATTTATAGCTTTGCAAGCACATATCTGGAAGGAAGAAGGGGTCTCTATAAATAAATTAAAGACACCATTTTTAAAATTCTCAACAAAATGAACCAAATATAGTCAGGAGAAGGATATGAAAAAAGCTTAGAGAAGAAATCAATGAAGTGGAGATTCAAAAACCAAACTGAAAGATCAAAGGAAGCAAAGTTGGTTCTTTGTAAAAACAAGCAAAATTGATAAACTGCTCACAGAACTCACAAAGAAAAGGAGAGAGATAAAGTTAATAAATCATATTAGAAATAAAAAGAGGGTGATCACTACAGAAATTCAAAAGGTGGAGCTGGGCGGTGGTGCTGGAGGTAAGGTGCCTGCCTTACCTGTGCTAGCCTAGGAGGGACCACAGTTCAATCCCCCGGTTTCCCATATGGTCCCCCAAGCCAGGAGCGACTTCTGAGCGCATAGCCAGGAGTAACCCCGGAGCGTCACCGTGTGTGACCCAAAAGCAAAACAAACAAGCAAAAAAGTTCAAAGGGTAATCAGAAACTATTTTGAAAAACCTTATGCCATGAAGCAGGAGAACCTGGAAGAAGTGGATAAATTATTGGACTCTGAAATTTCACTGGTAAGAACAACTAGCATATCTAAACAGAACCATCACTATTGAGGAAATTAAGATAGTAATCAAAAGTCTTCCCCAAAACAGAAGCCCAGACCCAGATAGATTCTCTAACAAATTCTTCCAAATCTTTCAAGAGGAACTACCACCAATATTCTTCAGACTCTGTCATGAAACAAAAACACTCCAAAATAATTTCTATGAGACTGACATAACCCTGATATCAAAAGCACACAGAGATGCTCCAACATTAAAATCTATGGATCAATATCCATGATGAACTCAGATACAAATATCCTCAATAAAATCCTCGCAAATAGGATCCAATTCATCATCAAGAATGTCATGACCAAGTAGGTTTAATTCAAGGATGAAAGGATGTTTTAACATACATAAATTAATCAAGAAAATACATAATACATGATATCAGCAAAAGAAAAAGTAACAAACCATACAATCACATCTGCAGATGCAGAGAAATCATTTGATAAGGTCCAATATCCATTCATGATAAAATATCTCAACAAGATGGACATGGAAGGAACTTTTCTTAATATAGTCAAGGAAGGCCATTTACCACAGGCCAACAGTAAATATTAATCTCAGTGGAGATAAAAATAAAAGTCTTTCCTCTAAAATATGGCACAAGACAAGGCTTCCCCTTTCACCACTTCTATTTAGCATAGTTCTGGAAGTACTTGCCATAGCAATTAGGCAAGAAAAATATATCAAGGATATCCAAATAGAAAAAGAAGTCAAGCTCTCACTATGCAGATGACATGCTACAAATTTAGAAAACCATAAAGACTCTATCAAAAAGCTTCTAGAAACAATAGATTTATAAAGCAAAGTAGCAAGCTACAAAATTAACACACAAAAATCAATCATCTTGCTTTCTAAAGGCCTAGCAGAAGGCTTAATAAGCCTTTCTTCTTTATTTTTAAGGATAAGAGTTAAAGAAGTACAGCAAAAACATTGTTAGAGTAGCAGTTGTTGTTTGCATAGGCACAGCAAAATATGGGGGACATAAAAAGGAAAAACCTTGGCCTAAATACAAAGAAACCTTACCCCTGTAAAGTTTTCTGACATAAGGCTATTTCTAGACTCCAGGCATTATAGGTTGTCCAACCCAAGTCATTGTCTGTAGTGCCAATAAACTGTCTTCTTATACAGCAATGATAGAATGAAATGAACACTAAGAAAACAACCCCATTCACATTAGGTGAAGTATCTATACAAAGAAAACTACAAAACCTTCCTTCAATAAATAAAGGAGGACACAAAGAAATGGAGACACATACCTGCTGGTGACCCTTATAATAAGCAGAGAACTTTGCTAAAAGCAGGGAGCCTTGAGAAGTAAGTGTAACCATTTAAGTCTTGCACAGAGACCATGAAAGCATAGAATTTTAACCCTGGGAAACTGAGTCTAATTTATCTGAACATTCTGACCTGCTCACCATGGGTCCTGTTATCTAGGTATTCTTGGCTTGTTCAGTACCTCAAAAAGGTATTTAAGCTGGTACTCATGCTTCAATAAACACACTAGACTCCTCCCAGCACTTTCTGCCTCTGTGTCTGTTATTTGTTCTCTGTGTGTTTGTCTTTGTCTGTTAGTTGTTGTCTGTTAGTTGTTCTGTGTTTGTGCACTTCTTCCAAGAATAGTAACCCACATTTTTTTTGCTCCCCCACTCGCCACCCCAAGTAGCCCACATTTTGACTGGTGTCCCCCGCAGGTCAGGACACCTACACATATCCTGTTTATGATTGGGAGAATTACCATTATTAAAATATCAATGCTCTCCAAACTATAGTACAAATTTAATACAATTCTTCTAAGGATACCCATTACATTCTTCAAAGAAGTGGATCAAACACTCCTGAAATTTATTTGCAACAATAAACACCCACAAATAGCTAAAGCAAATCTTACGAATTAACTTTACCCAACTTTAAATTGTACTAGAAAGCAATAGTCATTAAAACAGCATTGTATTGGAACAAAGACTCAGATCAATGGAATAGACTTGAGTACTTAGATAATGTTCTCCAGACATACAATCAATCAATTTTTTTTATAAAGGGCAAGAAATGCACAATGGAGCAAGGAAAACCTCTTAAACAGTGGTGTTAAGAGAACTGGACAGCCACATGCAAAAAAGAAAATTCATATCTGCATCTAACACTATGAATAAAGTTCAAATGGATAAAAATCCTTAATATCAGACCTGGAATCAAAAGGTATATACAAAAACTTGTAGGCAAAACATTCCATGACATTGAGACTATATGCATCTTCAAGGAGGAAACAACACTCTCCAAACAAGTGGAAGGAGAGATAAACAAATGAGACTATTTTAAGCTGAGAAGCTCTGCACTTCAAAGGAAATAGTGACTAGGATACAAGTCCACTAGGATACTAGTCCACCCACAGAATGAGAGAAACTATTCACCCTGTACCCTTCAGATAAGGGCTAATATCTAAGATATACAAGGTACTGACAGAACTTAATAAGAAAAAAATCTAGCCCCTATCAAAAACTAGGGAGAAGACATGAACAGACACTTTCTCAAAAAAGTAATACAAATTGCGGAAAGCACATAAACATGTTTCACATTACTAATCATCAGGGAGATTGAAAATCAAAACAATAATGACATACCACCTCACACCACAGAGACTGGCACACATCACAAAAAGAAAATAAACAAGAATAATAAATTCTGATGGGGATGTGGGGAGATGGGAACTCTCATTCGCTGCTACTGGAAATGTAATCTAGTTGAGCCTTTATGGAAAACAAAAGGGAGATTCCTCACAAAACTGGACATTGAGCTCACACATTATCTAGCTATACTACTCCTAAGGATATACCCTAAGAATGCACACACACACAAATACAAAAATGCCATTTGCATACCTATATTCATTGCAATGATACCTACAAAAGCTAGAATCTAGAAACAACCCAGATGCCCATCAACAGATGAGTGGTTAAAGATACAGTGGTACATATACACAATGGAATACTATGAAGCCATCAGGAAAAATGAAGTCATGAAATTTTCCTATACATGGATGAGCATGTAAACAATCATACTGAGTGAAATAAGTCAGAGGGAGAGAGAGACACAGTACAGTCTCACTCATCTGTGGGATTTAAGAAAAATAAAAGACATTAGTGTAATAATACCCAGAGGCAATAGAGATGAGGGCTGGAATGACTGGATCACTATATGAATCTTACCACAAAGAGTGGTGAGTGCAGTTAGAGAAATAATTACGCCAACAACTATCATGCCAATGGTAGTGAGTAAGAGAAATAGAATGTCTGGTTTGAATATAAGCAGGGTATAGAGGAGGTGAGATATAGGGGACATTGGAGGTGGGAAAATTGCCCAAGTGAAGGGGTTATTTTATTTTTATAACTGAATCCCCACTAGAAACATATTTGTAATCATGGTGCTTATATAAGGATATTATAAAAATGTACTGAACATTCTTTCATCTAAAACATTTGGGATTCATATTTTATGGAGTACTTTGGGTCAAAGTCTGCACGGAAAACTGATTATTTCCTGTGCTTGTATTTGTTATGTTTAATGGCAGATTTAGATCATATACTCATTCCTGAGTGTGGATCCTTTCTATTCAGCATATCTGGAATGTGTTAGAGTTAGAAGCGAGTGTGGTTTTCAAAAAAAACTGTTGAATTGTAATAGAAAAGAACTGAATCAGGATATGCTTAAGAGCACCAGTAAAACACATAGATTATATATTTTCCAAGTCCACTGAAGTTATTCACTATTTTTCCCTGTAGCTCTGAGCTATGTCAGCATTCAGTAAATGTGTTGAATGCATGAGTGCATATGTAGAAAGAAACCAAAAAAAGCGACTCAAAATCCTCCTCTCTTTCTCAAGTGCAGCCTTATTTAAATAAATTTGAATTTTTCTACTTCCTTTCATATTTTGCCTCTTTCAAGCAAAACCTAAAGGGTACTTTAAGCTGAGCATAGATTTAATGAATTAACACAAGTCCCTTTGCAATCTGCTTACGTTTGAACTATATTTCTGGAAAAACTGAGATCCCTTAGGCATCTTTGAAACTAAGAAATAAAGATACAAATACGGAAAACAACTATAGTAGCAGATAATTATTCTGGCAAACTCAGTATGGCATATAGAACAATTGATAGAAATGAAAGTTCTGACAATATCTGACTTATAAAAATCAGCATTGTTATGATACAAAGAGGAAATATTAGACATTTATAAACTCACGACTGAGAAATTATATGAACATGTTAGTCTCTACTCCTTAATTTGTGTGATCTACTTATTATTATGTCAACACTGACATAATTATTGTAGCAAAGAATTTGATCTTCATAGGGATTGACAGGCCATTGTCTCTATGTGGTACAAAATATGTCTTCATTCTTGCCTACTGTAATTTTTCAGTTAGTGGTAAGTCTCATAGTTGCTCAGGAGTTCTTTTCTAATTGGTCTTCTTTTTCTAATCCACTTTCTCCTTCCTCCCCAAAATAAATCATAATTACAGATTTCTCTGAGTATATAGATGCCCATGTAATTTCTTCCTAAACAATCCCTTATAGTATTCAGATATATAACTCATGGCCAGATAAAAATAAAGCATAGTATGTGAAATACTTGTATCTGTAAAACATATAGAATTGTGCTTAGTGTATTGTAAGCATAGTTATTTATTGATATCATTTTTTTTATTTTGGGGCCACACCTGGTGACTCTCAGGATTTATTCCTGACTCTGCACTCAGAAATCACTCCTGGACTATATGGAATGCCTGGGGATCGAGCTGCAGTTTGTCCTATGTCAGCTGCGAGCAAGACAAATACCCTACCACTGTGCCATTGCTCTGGCCACTATTAATATTACAATTACATTTTATTTATTTATTTTTATTTATTTGTTTATTTATTTATTGGTTTTTGGGTCACATCCATCAACGCTCAAGGGTTACTCCTGGCTCTATGCTCAGAAATCTTTCCTGGCAGGTTCAGGGGACCATATATGATGCCGGAGTTCAAGCCACTGACCTTCTGCTTGAAAGGCAAACACCTTACCTCCATGATACCTCTTCGGCCTCCCTGTTCATTTATTTTTATGCTAATTGAATGCATTCTTGTTCTGTTGGCTCCTTCCTCATCTGAGATTGACATAAATAAGGCATAAGAAAAGAGCTAGAGATTTTATTTATTTATTTATTTATTTATTTATTTAATGTTTTCATGTTTTTATACTTATCAGTTATGTATTTTGTACCTCTCTATTTGGAATTCTTCACAGTTATTTTCTTATCTAACCAAAATTATCTGGTCCAGAGATATAGTACAGTGGTTGATGTGCTAGACTTGCATGCAGCTGACCCTTACTTGCTACCTGGTACTAACAGAGCTAGGAATAACACCTAAGCACTGCTATGCTTGCCAATCACCACCACATAAAATGAAAAATTAATTAAAATATGTACCTAAAAACAAAACTTTAAAACATTAATGCTTAAGATATTTAAAAAGATGCTAAAGTCCTACAAGCTTGTTGTCAAAGATTATCTTTGCTATCAGTGAAGGCCATTAAGAATTTAACCTTAATAACAAAGGCCAAGTATTTCTTATTGTTTTGTTTTCACATTTATTCATTTAACTAATAATGAATATTTAATCCTTATTATGAGTACCATGAAAAATATTGAACATACTCCAGTGAATAATTTAAATAGTACTTCTGTTTCAGTAATCTTACATTCTGCATATATTAATGACAAGATTATATGAATATATCAGTATAGTCCTTGCTATAAGAAAAGTGCAGAGATTATACTTGGGGACATTCCCTAGCCTTGGAGTTAGCATGGTGGTGATAAGTAACAAAGGATACTTTGCAGAAGTGATTTCAAGGAAGAGATATTTGAACTGAGAATTGAAAATGAATAGATAAGAATAAGCTTGAGAGATCTGGAAAAAGACCATGCTCAAGCATGAAAATATGCATGGAAAATAAAATATAGAGGATGACCAGGCTAGTTTGAATTTAGAGGGTAAGGGTTGCTACAGTGGTAAAGGTGGTACATGCAAAGGAAGATTGCTTTTTCCTCCATGAAAAAAATTTCATTTAATTCTCAAATTTCTAAAACTCTTTGAATAGTTGACCTTAAAGACTATATGTGTGCAGGACATTTTCAAGATCAAGAAAAGACCAAAAAAATAATAATAAAAAAGAAAGAGAAGACCAATTTACTTGAAATGGTGTAGGTCATAGTTGGAAACAATAAACAATTTCTCCCAAAGAGTCTATAGAAAGTCAAAAACATGTACATGAAATGACCACACACGTGTACACATCACACATGCATGTATACATGATGTAATTATAAAATAAAAATTCTGAGAAATTGTTGGTAATTTACATGGATAAGCAGATTTGGTTGACTTGTTTATTATACTTTTCTTGAATCTAAGAAAACATGAATCTAAGAACAAAATAAATATTACTTAGTAGATATTTCTGTACAAAAGTATCACAGAACATGGAAATAATTTCTCAGAAGAGAAGAATACAGTTAAATTGAATTCTCAATAATGGACATTTGGGAAATAGCAAAGTATAGTTGTCATCCAAAGATGCTGAAAGACACTAGAGGATGTTTCATGAAAGATACCAGGGGATGTGCAATATTTTGAATGCTTAAAGGGAGGTCAGTTGATGGAAAATAAAAGAGTGGTCTATTTTCCTCTCTGATCTCTTTCTTGAGGATTTCATCATATAAATAGCCTATCTCACAAGTGTTTAGAAAGTAAAGTCTTCACTTTAGGAGCATAGTAGTTGGTGGTTTTTATAACAAAAATGATTAACAAGAAGTAACTAGTCAACTACAAGCTCATTGATTGGCAAATACCCATGTTATTTGTCAGATCTTTGTGTAATCCAATTAACATCTGAATATTTGTAAACATCTAATGACATTCTTGCATATATGGTTCTAGAAATTTTGCTCATAGTTGTCAAAGTCAGACCTCTGGAATTAGAGGTCTTGGTTTTCATTCAAATTGTAGGCTGATGCCTAGGCTAGGGTCTTTCTTATGGAACCCAGGAAAAGTTGTTCCCAGTTGTGATTGTCAAAGTTAGTCTTCTGTAATTAGTGATCTTGATTTTTGCACATATCATGGACTTAGTGTTTTCTGATTTCATCTTACCATTAGGTGATGAGGTAGGGAAACCTGCTCTTAGATCTAGTTGTTGCTATTTCCTCATCATATATATGACTTCTATACATCTGACTTACCTTATATCTGTTACCTGAGCATTGTTGGAAGGATACAGGTTCCAAATAGCTTTTTATTTATTTGTTTTAGGTGTTTTTTGTTTTATGTTTGTTTGTTTGGTTTTTTTTGAGGGCATTCCTCCAAAGGTGGTGCTCAGGGGTTACTAGAATAGAAGATTATTCCTCATAGTGCTTGTGGATCACATGGGATACTAGGATTAAACCTGGGGTGGCTAATATGCAAAGTATGTGTCTTATCTGCTGTACTATAGTTCTGGCCTTTCTAACCGGATATTTTTAGATCCCATCAGATAGAAAAGAAGAGAGCAGAACTTCTGTATGCAGCCATTTAACCTGGACATTTCCATAACACATCTTGTTAAACTACTCTGTACCCCACCTTCATGAACTTCTGGCACTGTGGAGTGCCAGGAAATTTTCTTTTCTTTTTTTTTTTTTTGTTTTTTTTTTTTTTGGGTCACACCCGGCAGTGCTCAGGGGTTACTCCTGGCTCCATGCTCAGAAATTGCTCCTGGCAGGCACGGGGGACCATATGGGGCACCGGGATTCGAACCGATGACCTTTTGCATGAAAGGCAAATGCCTTACCTCCATGCTATCTCCCGGGCCCCTAAATTTTATTTTCAATAAGTTTTCACCGATGCTACTAATGTGAAGCCCATATGTATGATGCTACTGTCCTAAAAATCCTTTAAAATTAAAATCAATATGGGAAAATTTAAGGTTTAGGGAGATGTCAGGGGATAAGTGGATAAAACCAGACAATATCTGTCAAAAGATCTCTTTGGGGGAACTGTTTTGGGGGCATAGTATGTACTGTTGAGAATGGAACTTCTGGGGTTAACGTTATACATGGCAAATACCTTTCCTCTGAATAATCCCTTATCCCATCATGCTGTCAAATGCCATGTTAATCTTTCTTTTAAGACTGAGATTATTCAGCACAGAAGTGGACCACTCAAGTTAAAATTCTCCATTAATACCAAAGTTTGGGAATCCATGTGACATTTTGTTAGCATTCTCTTAGAGAAAATCAATGCAAAATACATCTCTAAATTTGGATAATTTTCTATGAGTCCTCAAACATTAATGTTTTTATTTAGAAGCAGTTGGATCGCCCCCTTTTCCCCTGAGACACTCGACAGCCCAGACAACACAATTTTGGTTTATTCTTTAACTTGACATAAGATGTCTAAGTTAAGATGTATGAAGATGAAACTGAAATAAATTGTGTCCAAAAGCTGTATTGATTTTTACCTCTAAAAAGTTCTATCCTAACATCAGTTCAGACAAAAGAGCAAACAGAGGAGTCTAGGAAAATACAGTAGTTTTGGAATAGTAAATACATAATACTTTGTCTTTTACTGTAGATTATGAGGGTATCTCATTTTGGTTTTGTTTTATGCTTTTTCTTCATTATTGCTTAATAGTATAAGTAAGAGATAACCTGAAGTTTTAGGTTGTTTGTACATGCTGACAATGAATAAGATTGAGTTCTAAATTTTACTCTATTCTTCACATTCCCTATTTCATTGATTCATTTTAAAAATACTAGATTAAAGCATAACATTCAGATATCTATTACTCTGACCACATTTTTTAAAATTTATTTATTTATTGATTGGTTGGTTGTTAGATCACATCCAGCAGTGCTCAGGGGTTACTCCTGGCTCTGCACTCAGAAATAGCCCTTGGTAGGCTGGGGGACCATATGGGATGCCGGGAATCAAACAGGGTCCCTCCCAGGTCAGCCGTATGCAAGGCAATGCCCTATACTGTGCAATCTCTCTAGGCCCTCTGACCACATTTTGGAAGTCAAATTTAAACAACTTTCTTGACCTCATTTTATTATTCTATCCCTTCTAACTACATTGTTTACAAAACATCAAGTAAAAATTGGATCCTCTATATCTTTAATTTCTTAAATAACTTAAATAATTTTTAGTAACTGGTTCTCTGAAATTGAGACGTAATAAAAACCAAACACAAAACTACTCATCTTTTAGTTTGAAGATTCCCATGACATCAATACCTGATAGAAGCCAATATCAAGGATCAGTGATAGAGAGGTTCACAGACAGGTATATAGTATAAGCTGGTTGTGTAGATCTATATTATTACAAATAAATTACTTATAAAAACAAAGATAATAGCAAAATAGAATAAAATCATTAGAAATGAAGTTTTGAGTATTTGTTACTTTGCCCTCAATATAACTGTAAATGATATAAGTTTTGATAATGATGTGTTTAAAACACTAACACGGAGAATTACTGGATATTTATTCAATTGGTTGAACTCAGGAATTTACACAAGTTTGCCCAGGTGCACAACTAGTCTATTCTATCAGCTGATGCTAAAGTCAGATAAAATCTGCAGGAAAATTAATGGGAGACAATAACACAAATAAAAACAAGAAGACTCAAGAGTCATAGCACATGAGATCTATTAACCCTGAGTAAAATAGGCAAAGACAAAGAATTCCCAGAAATATCCTTGTCTGCCTGGAACACATGACTAGTTTTGTGAGACAGCACATTCAGTAATTCAAAGACCATATTTGTCCATTTTTACCAGGCTCAGTCATGCCCTCTAAACACCTATGGGAAACTTGACTTGGAGTAATTCAGAAAAAATTCAAATATCTTGGTATTTTTTTGCCTCTTGTTCTTTGAAATTTTTCAGATATGATCCTATAATATCATGCCCAATACTGCCATGCTTTATATATTTCCTTCTGGGTCACTATAAGCATCTTTTTAGTACATGTTTTGGAGGGAAGTTAAAATCAGGTTCTAATGGAACCTGTATTAGAAGATACTGAGGAAGGGGAAAAACAATATAAGAAAGGGAAAGAGTAATGCACTCATGAAAGAAAATGATTTTCTCCAAATGTAGAGGGAGTCTTAGTACACAACCCAGCATGAATATAAAAAAGTACACATCTCAAGAGGGGAGATACAAGAAATATGTGCATGCAGACATGTTCATGGACCCAGGAGCACATGTGTACCTTTTTTTAATATTCTTGAATGATCATGATATTCATTTCCAGCTACAAAGTGGCTTGCAACTACTCCAGAATCTCCAACTTTCCAAGATGAGTCAATCATTTGAGTTGCCATCTTGCTACTCTCAATTCTCTACATATTTTTGTGTTCTCATTTTATCAGACTCACCAATTCCATTAAAACACTGTCATCTTGTCTATCCATCTTCCCATCATTCCAAAGAAAATTTTGTCAGCATTATATATTAGTAGAAATTTTGCTTGTAATGATGTTGAGCAGAGAAGAGTTAAGAGTCTTACTGGATATAAACAGAAGTAACCAGATAGATGGGAGTGGATGTATAATGGATAGGGTGCTTGCCTTGCATGTAGTAGACTTGGGTTTGAATCTCAGCATCACATATGATTTCCTGAGTCCCACTAAGAGTGACCCCTAAGTGAAGAGTGAGGAATAACTACTTAGTACTACTCATGTGACCCAAAAACTAAACAAAGATAGCCACATAGATCTGGGAAAGGATGAAACATCGTAAGCCAACACAATTAACACAGATATTAAATAATTTAAGAAACTTCTGATTAAAGATGAAATAATAAACATTTTATAATATGAATATGCATAAAACTTGCATAAGTTTTATAATTAGTATAAACTTCCTTGTTTGAATTCCATATAATTTCTAGTTTCCCCACTCTTGTGATTTTATAGGATGATTCTGAAACTTTGTTTCTTTTCAATGCATTCACGTTGACTTGGATTTTAAATTAATTCTTTGTTTATCATTTTATTTCTTGAGTCAGTTAGATGGAGGGTGGCTAAGAGGAAGTATTAGAGGAAGATTTTATGAAATGTGGCTCTCCCTCTTAGCTATGTAGCTTTTGCAAAAATTGTTTAACTGTTTTATGCTAAATTATTTTTTCTTTAAAATGGTGAGAGTATGATAATGTAGTTTCTTCATAGATTCATAAGAATTAAATGAGCTGATGTTTATAGCATTGTTAAAAAAAGCTTCTTGGTACATAATAAACCTTATAGTCCTATTAATTATCATCACCATCATTATTGCGATTACAAAACCAGGAATAACCCCAAGTTTCTAAAGAACTCTTGAGGCTGGATCAATTTTGTAGTATTAGGGAAAGCTTATAAAAATGATAGAGTCATCTAAGCCCACCAGAAGTTATTTCTGTGTGCAGAGTCAGGAGTCATCTCTGAGTACCTCAAGGATGGGTCCCAAAACAAGAATAAAAACAACCAGAGTCTACTAAGTATGAGTCTAGGGGAAGAATGTAGAAATTAATCCTAAGGAAGAAGATGAAAACGTAATATCCAGTAAGTAAAAAGTGAGAGACAAACACTGCCATTATTCTGTACTACTAATGCATGGCATTTTACTCAGTTATCTTTAATAAATTTTCTTTCATTTGCTCAATACATTGTTCGACATTAATTGGTACCATACACCAATTAGAAGCCAAATTGCACAATGCCACCTCCTAGGAAAACTAATTTTTCACATGGATAATTGCCATCAGGCTGGGTTTGTTCTTTTTAGCACAATTAGTTGGCCCATATTAGCAATTCAAATAATATTTTATAATTTCTTTGCCAGAGAGCAAGCATATGAAATTAACAATAGAGGCAAGAGGTTTAATGCTTGATTGAAAAATATATTTTAGTAGATTTGAGCTGCACTTTTCTTATCTAATGATACCAATTTGACCAAAATTTTTTTGTACCTCAAAAATAAGCAATCACTAATGAGATGTATAATGTATATTTTTGTTTACTGGTTTTTAAATGAATACCCCAAAATGGGAAAAGTTTTCTTTTCTACATTTAGGTCATATAAGTGTAAATTATTTCTCTGTTTTTCAAAATATAATCTTTCACACGTTGAATATTCATTAATTTCCATTTTAGAGGCAGTCTTCCATAGCTTGATCTCTTATTTTAGGTAAAATACAGGGTGGGATTATATAAAAAGAAAAATTAGAATCTTTAACAGAGAAATAATAATTTTAATTGATTTTATTGGTGCAAGAAAAGTTTCAAAAATTATACCAAATGTTGTCAAAACTTTTTGTTTTTAAATGTTCTAGATAAGATAATTACTTTAATCTTTGAACCTCCCAAACTTTTTAATCTGTGAAAGATGTATAGTGGGTTGGTTAGGGAATAAATTACATCCTTGCCTCTTAAAACTCTTGCATCAAATACTCAAATAGGATGATTGATAATATTTTAGTTACAGAGTGAATTCTCCATTAGATATTTATAGTTTTAAATTCCAGTTTATTTTTTAATCTTCACTTTAGCAGCCTTAAAGAACACCATGCAAATGAAAGCTGGTATAACAACATTAACTGTTTATCTAATGATTTTAGACCAGTATATGTCTCAATGAAATCAAAGTAATTGGATATATGCATGATTCTCAAGTAAGTGTAGTGAACATTTTTATTTGAATTTCATTTAGTAAGCTGTAATATCAACTTGTAATTTCAGTCTTGTTCAAATACTGCAGGTATTATAAGAAGTTCACTCTTAGTGCTGCCAATAAGGAAACTGATTGGTAAGTTTAGGCATTTTAGGAACTCTTGGTTTCGAATGACAAAATTTAAACACATTTTTGAAAAATAATTTATTGCTATAGATAATTACAAGACATAATTTTGTAAGATTATTTGATATGTTATATAGATAATTATAAGACATTTTGTAAGATGATCTATTGATTAAGATGACTATTGATAATTGATTATATAGCTAAAAATATTTCAGGGTAGCACCAAGATCAAGGAGAAGGATATCATAAAGACTGAAGAGACACAGTTTTTTTTTTTTTTAACTCTTCTGCCTTTGTGATTTTCTATGGGAAGAATTTCTTGCAGCCCAATCTGTAAATTCCTGGTATTGGTGCTAATTGATTCTGTTTGGGTCTTCTGATCAATGATTAAAGGAGCTATGGCCTTGGGATTATAGGTTATGAGCTTCTGGGGTGTTCATGATTGGGGATATGATATGCCTGGAAGAACCATGTAAAAGAAATGATGGATGGTAGAAAACTACTAAGTTTGCACTTTCAAACAAAACAGAGTTTCCAGTATAGACTAAGCAGTTTCATGCTGTGCTGAAGGCAAGTCTGAGATCAGACTGTTCATCCACTAATCATTCCCTCCTCATCCTCATCCTTCCTTTTCTCTTACCTCTTGTTACGTTCCCCTAACTCAGACTTCAATGACTTTTCCTGTAGTTGAGTTTCAGTTCAATGAACAGTTTTCTTCGGTAATCCTTTGCAAGCACTGCTGTAACATTGTTCTTCCCAAATAGCCATTTTCTACTTGAAAAATTCTTCAGTGGCTCCGAAATAAGAATCCTCTATTGCCCTTCCCTTCAAGGGCCTCTAGTGGGTGACTGTCCTTTAACTTTCTACATTTAATTTGCACAGAAACTTCATCTTTCTCAGAAACTGAGCTAACAATTGGGACCTAACTGTAATTTAAGCCTTTCTCTGTCTTTATTTTTGGAAGAACCTTTTCCTTTTTTCCCTTTAAAAAATAATTTATCTCACTAATGTTCACCTTAAATTCTTCCTTAATACAAAGGAACAGCATTTAACCCAAAAATATCTTCTTGCTAGAGTAATCAAATTCTACTGGAAAAATATTCTTGTATTGAAGATGTTTTATGATTAGTAAGCAAGTCATTTCCAAGTTTATCAAATGAATATTCCATTTAAAAGTTATTAATGATTTCTTGTTAGTTGTATCGTTATTGTTGTAGGTTTTTAAAATTAAGCATGCACTTCATTATTACTTTAAAACCCCTATTTCTTTCATTGACGATATTTTTTTTATCGGAAAATGTTAGTGTGATCTATTTTTATAGTACCTTTTACTTCAGAATTTATTGTTTATGGTCCATGATAGGTACCATTGCAAATGGCTATATTCAGAAAATGTTTATGTTGTTTCTTCAGTAAAAAATTAATGAATGTCTTAAAGGTGTCAGGCTCTAAGCCAAAGCATTAACAGGCCAGATAAGATCTTTACTTTTCTGAGTGGGAGGGGGATAAAGGAGACAAGAAATAAACAAATACATAATTTCTATAAATTATTTAAACTGTTTAGAGTCCTCTGAGTTAATATATCTAATAAATTCTCTTAAACTAATTTAAGTTGCATATTGTCATGTGTAAGCAAAAGAATTCTGACATGCATATCTTTCTTTAATTATTACATGTCAAACATGATGACTTATGATAGAAGTTTATGATGGATTGAATAAGAAACCAGTGAATGATTCTGCCCTTTATTTTTTAAAAAGTAATGTCCTTACCAGTAGTGGCAATCATTTGTTTGCAATGTCATTAACTTATTTTATAGCTATAGTGAAAACAATGCATCTAGAAAGTTAATGTATATTAATATGTATCTGGTAGATGTGGTCCAAGTCATTTGCAACATTTTCACCACAGGGATTTTTATGAAAGAATAGACTATAAGGCAATATTTTTGTAACAAAATATAAAGCTATGAGAAATTAAATAGGGCCATTAATTATAAAGGGCACAGGTAGCATAAAACATTAATATTTAAAAATAGAATAATATTTCTTTATTTTCAAGAAACTTCTACTCAATAGAAAATCAAAAACCGTTTATGATATGAACAGTTTCTAATATTCTTTGAAATGCTTAAAATCAGGACAACATTGAAAAGCATGTGATATTATCTGTAAATAGATATTTAGGAACATTCTGCCATGGATTATGATTTGCTAGTTTTTTTCTCTTCTTCAGCCTAATGAACTTTTCTTTGATGGGATAAAGAGATGGCTAGACTGTTTACTAGAGGATTTGAAAACTGATGCATAATCATTTTAGAATAGCATCAAGTCTCTCCTCGCACTCATTTTTCTTATTTTCTTCAAGTTTCTAACAAGTGAAATTGTTATTATCTACCACTTAAAGATTTACTTATAGACCGTTTTGAGGGTTAAAACTGATATAAGCTTAAGGGTTTGTATTAATCAATGCTGGAACATCATTCAGTTTTCAGTTTTATCTTCTATAGCAAAAACTGTCTTGTGGCTAATTAGTATTCAGCCAAAACATGCTTGTGGTGAAATTCCTGCCATAAAACTAAGAAAATGCATAAAATCATTTTTAATGTTTAAATTTTATTTATTAAAATTATTGTGATCTACAAAGTCCATTATAGTTGGATTTCATATATACAATGAATCAGTATTTCCAGTACCAGGATCCACTTCCATCCAATAAAGATCCCAGAGTGCAAACTATACCACCACCCTTTGTCCCCTGGCCTTCCAGTATAACAGGTCCATTTAAGTTTAGATTATTAAGGTTTAGGTATCTTGAACCCATTGTTGTTGACTTTGGCTTGGATGTTTAATTTTGTTCTTTTTCTCTCCACCAATGCACCTGAGATCACTTGACCTTGGCCCCCTTTTTTCTTTAATTTTATATGAAAATGCAGAAATATGAGGTAAAACAAAGTAATCCATGTCCCAAGGTTCTATAAAAAAAGGCAGAAGCCCCTATTTAAAAGATAAGTGAAGGGTGGTGTTCTTTGCATGATTGAAACCCAACTATAATCATATCTGTAATCAAGCTGTTCAAATATATATATATACATACATATATATATATATATATATATATATATATGATAAAAAAGAAATAATGAGGGGCTGGGCTGGCGCCAAGGCGCTAGAGGTAAGGTGCCTGCCTTGCCTGCATTAGCCTATGGTCCCTCAAGCCAGGAGCCATTTCTGAGCGCATAGCCAGGAGTAACACCTGAGCATCACCGTGTGGGGCCCAAAAACAAAAACCAAAATAAAAGAAAAAATGGGGGGATTGTGGTTTTTTTGTATAGGTGCTGCGAAATTTGGGGGAAAATGAAAGGAAAAAAACCTTTGGCCTAAATACAGGGAGACCTTATTCAAGAATCATCCTGCAATAAAACTGGCTCCAGGATTACTAAATTGTCTAACCACAAAGTCTTTTCTCATGGTCCCAGAAAGTTTTTACAACCAGGTTTATGTAATTAGAGACCTTGGTTTTTGCACAGATCCTATGTTGAAGTCAGGGCATTATGGAACACTTTTTTTGTTTGTTTGTTTTTGTTTTTTTGTTTTTGGGCCACACCCGGCGGTGCTCAGCTGCTGGCAGGCACGGGGGACCATATGGGACACCGGGATTCAAATCAACCACCTTTGGTCCTGGATCGGCTGCTTGCGAGGCAAACGCCGCTGTGCTGTATCTCCAGGCCCATGGAACACTTTCTTGTTTCATCTCACCTTTAGGTGTCGATGCAGGGAAACCTGCCCTGAAAGCAAGTTGTTGCTGTTTTCAAGTTATCATCTCTTCTCGCTATATTCTGCGGCCAACAGTGTTCAAGACAACTACCATTTCGACCATTGTGTTTCTTCTTGTAGTTATTCTAAATGCCACATATAAGTGATATCATTCAGTATTTATTCTTCTGGCTTACTTCATTTGACATATTCTAATTCCATCCATGTCATTGCAAATTCTATGATCACATCCTTCCTTACAGCTATGTATTATTCCATTGTTTATATGTACCACATCTTTATGCTCCAGTCATCTGCTATTGGACATCTAGATTGATAGAATCATTTTGAAAATGTCTAGAGGTTCACTTTATTGAATTCCCATTAATTAAAAAAATCCATCATCTGGGGCTGCAGCGGTGGTGCAAGCTGTAAGTTAGTGTTTGCCTTTATGTGCTAGCCTAGGACAGACCCTGGTTTGATCCCCCAATGTCCCATAGTGTCCCCCAAACCAAGAGTGATTTCTGAGTGCAGAGCCAGGAATAACCCCGGATCATCACCAGGTGTGGAGGAAAGACAAACAACAACAACAAAAATCCATCATCTAGTCTTTACTATCTTACTTTTAACTACAGTATATGTTAGGCAAGTTTATTCACTCATTGCTCCATAGTAGTTTTTATTTTCATACAAAAATTAAGCTCTCAGGCCCCCAAAGAAAATTTGTAAATTTGTAAAATTTGTAAATTCCACTTGACTCT
This sequence comes from Crocidura indochinensis, assembly GCA_004027635.1. Classification (NCBI taxonomy): domain Eukaryota; kingdom Metazoa; phylum Chordata; class Mammalia; order Eulipotyphla; family Soricidae; genus Crocidura; species Crocidura indochinensis. Next base: position 31,379 of record PVKC010002635.1, read on the forward strand.
AGAATGAGCTCTTTCTACTGTGTAGAAATCCTTTATCTTTAAATTATCTATCTCATATTATCTCCTCACACCCAGTAGTAAGAAGACAAGTGAATTAAAGGTTATATTGGACATTTACTTATCAGTGGAGCTACCTTGTATTTTTTTTGGCTGACAACTCTCTACCCTATTTGAATAGTCAACACAATGTTGTACTAGAGTTACATTTTCCAAATAATTTTCCATGGGCTTTTAACTAAGATTTGAGTCAAAAACTCTCGTGTCAAATATGAATAGGGAATGATCTATCTTCCACTCGGAAATTTATGAGGCACATTTGCATTAAAGTCTGTGAAGCATTGTAATAAACAAATGCACACTTCATTACTTAACTCAGTTACCCATAGCTTATTTATCATGCAAGTGTCCCTTGTCTTGTCCACACAGTGTTAATATTATAGCTGTCGGAATCCATGTTGGGAATATTTCAAGGATATTTCTTTCTCAATTTGGTTGTCTTGTTTAATAAGAATGAAGGACACCTCATGTTTCTACTTTGGTTTTCGTGTATGTTAAGGAGTGACACAGTCTTTGAGATTTAAGTTAAAATAAAAAATGTCTAGTCATATTATTTAGAGAAATGACCTAATATTTCTGCTGCTTAGCCATACATATAATGGGAATCCTATTTATACAAATATATAAAAGACCACTTAGTAATAGATCTAGGTTCTTGATTAACATTAATTTTCTTTCTTGCCTAATTTTCAGTTCAGTGAGATGTAGTTTTTATTAATTGCTTAATTAAACTCATGGGGAATTTATTTTTTGTTTTAAGTGACAAGATGCCTGTCTACACCAGTGACTGATTTATAAAAATCATGCAAAATTTGGTTAAATATAACAGTTTCTGCTCATCCTCCGAATGTTCTGAACAAACCCAAAATCTAGAAATTGGATCTCATTTTTTTAAACAAAATGTCTGCATAATATTATGCAATGGTTGCATATCTTCCTTTTGGGACTCCTTTGTCTACATTTGGAATGGATATTTCTTTATTTACTACATTGATTTTTTTTCACATGTAAACAAAGTCATCGTTCAGTTTTTTCACAATCTAATCATTAGAATGTACCAAATTGTTTTTGGATTAAGTATGACACAAGAACACATGCATGCATCTCTTCTATTGCTATTGACACCCTAATAAAATAAGAGTAAATTAATTCAATAAATACAGTTCACATTTGGCAACGGTACAAAATCTGTTAGTGTTTCTTGGTAACTGGAGTAGGGTATAGAGGAAAGGTCTTTGGGTAATAATGCAAGGAGAAAGGAAGAAGGATGTGTTTACAGAAGAGGAGACTGATAAAGTGGCCGGTTCATTTTCTGTGATCTTGGAAGTATTTAGAAATTAGAAGTACCAATCTGTACAAGAAAACTCAGTGGAAGGGAAAATGAAAATACTCGTCTTGAAATCTAAGCGATTGTTTTTCTCTTCTCTCTTTCATTCTGAGTCATCTATATAACACAATATATAAAGGTCCAATTCAACTGGAGTAAAGACCTTGATATCAGACCCCAAACCATAAGTTATGTAGAAAACAAAGAAGGAGAAACACTCAATGACATTGAGACTAAAGACATCTTCAAGGTGGAAACACCACTATCCAAACAAGTGGAAGCAGAGATAAAAAAATGGGACTATATTAAGCTCAGAAGCTTCTGTACCTTAAAGGAAAATGTGACTATGATACAAAAGCCACTCACAGAATGGGAGAAGCTATTCATCGAATACCTGTCAGGTAAGAGGATAATATTTAAGATATACAGGGTTCTGACAGAACTTAAGAAAAAAATATAGCCCCATCAAAAAATGTGGAGAAGGAATGAACAGACATACAAATGGACAAAAGACACATGAAAAAATGCTCCACATCATTAAACATCAGAAAGATGCAGGTCAAAACAGCAATGAGGTATTGTTTCATGCTATAGACACTGGTACACATTACAAAGAACAAGAACAACCAGTGCTGGCATAGATGCAGGGAGAAGGAAATCTCACTCACTGCTGGTGGTAATATCTTCTAGTCCAGCCTCATTGGAAAAAAATATGGGTTTTCCTCAAAAAATTGGAGCAGCAATACCGCTCCTAGATACATACCCTAGGAACAGAAAAGCAAAATACAAAAATACCTCCCGCATTCCTATGTTCATTGCCGTACTATTTACAATAGCTAGAATCTGGAGACAATCCAGATGCCTGACAACAGATAAGTAGCTAAAGAAACAATGGTACATATATACAATGAATACTGTACAGACATCGAGAAAAATGAAGTTATTAAATTTTTCTATATCTGAATGAACATAGAGATTATTATGCTGAATGGAATGAAACAGGGGGAACAAAATAGACACAGACTAGTTTTCCTCATCTGTGGGACTTAAGAAAAATAAATCAGTATGGTAATAATATCCAGAGACAGTAGAGATGAGGGCTGGAAGGACCAACCCACAATATAAATCTTAGCACAAAGCTTGATGAGTGCAGTTAGAGAAAAAACTACACCAATAACTATCATGCCAATGGTAGTTAGAGAGAGAAATAAAATGCCTGTCTCAAAGACAGGCAAGAGGTGGGGTGAAGGAAAATGAGAAGCATTGATGGCAAAAAAGATTGCACTGGTGAAGGACCATGTGCTTTTTATGACTGAAACCCAACTAGAGACATGTTTTTAACCATGGTGCTTAAATAAAAATACTATAAAAATATTCATCAGGTAAGGGGTTAACACTTAAGATATACAAGAGACTGATAAAACTTACTAAGGGAAAATAATATAACTTCATTCAAAAATGGGGAGAAGAAATGTGCAGAGATTTCCTCAAAGAAGAATTACAGTTGGTCAATAGGTATATGAAAAAATGCTCCTAAGAACTAATTATCAGGGAGATGCAAATCAAAATGACAATGAGATATTATCTCACACCACAGAGACTGGCACACATTACAAAGAATAAGACAATGAGTTCTGGTGAAGATATAGGATAAAGGCCTTTATTTCACTGCTGGTGGAAATTTAGACTGGTCCAACCTATTTTGGAAAACAATATGGATAATTCTTAAAATCTAGATATTGATTTTCCATATCTTGCAGCTATACCAATGCTCGGAATATACCCTAGGAGCCTAGAAATAGTATGCAGAAAAGCCCTCTGCATTCCTATGTTTGTCACAGTACTATTCACAATAGCCAGAATCTGGAAACAACACAAGTAGCCAGAACATAAGAGTCTCTAAAGAAACTGTGATACACTTTATGCAATGGAATATTATGCAGCTGATAGGATAAATGAAGTCTTGAAAATTACTTATACATGAATGGGTATGAAGATTATGCTGAGAGAAGTGAAACTGAGGGAGAAGAAGAGACATAGAAAAATATCACTCATTTGTGGGGTATAAAAAATAAGTGTGTTAATTGGTACTTAAATGACAGAGATGAGGATAAGGAAGACCAGTCCATGGTAGGAAGTTTGTCACAAAGAATTGTGCATGCAGTTAGGGTAGTGATCAGTCCACTGATCACTCTGGACAAGAACCGAGTGCTAAAAGTGGATAAATTGATATACATGTTATCCCTTAATGATAGAGAGATTAGAAAAATGTATGCCCCAGAGACAAATAGGAAGGATATAGGACATCAGGGAGGATGAGAGGGAAACTGTGGGCATTGGTGGCAGGAATAATGTACCGTGAATGCTGTTGTACATTGTGTAACTGTAATTCAATCATGAACAACTTTATTTGTGGGGAAAAAGTCAACTGTGTTATGAACAACCTTGTAACCATGGTATTAAAAACAAGAAGAAAAATATAACTTAGGGGAAATAAAGAAAACTTCAAACAGAAATGATAGAACTAAAATATTTGGTAAGTGAAATGAAAAACTCACTAGAACACTTCACCAGCAAAGTAACAGCTGTTGATGACAGAATCAGTAAGTTTTAAGATGATGTGCAAAAACCTTCCAGTCAACAGCAGAAGATGAGAAAAATCCTTAAAATAAATGAACAGCTAACATGAGAACTTTGGGTTGATTAAACTTTGGACAGAGGAAAAACATATGAATCATTGAGATTTCACAGGGCCAGGAAGACATCCCCTGTGAAGAAGAAATAGTCAAAGATAGAATTGCTAAGAAGTTCTTGAGCTAGAGAAAATATGCAGCAATATTTTGGAGACCCAAAGGGAAACAACTAAGAGATTCGAATAAAAATTCTCCAAGACACATCCTAATAGACATATAATACTGGATGCAGCAAGTTCAAAGAAATAAATCATATGCACAGGAGCATTCTTAATATTTACAGCATATTTACCAATGGAAATGCTTCAAGCTTGACGATGGTGGTCAGATATAATAACAATAATTTTAAAAATTAAATCAAATAAAAAAACTCACCAAAAATACATCGCACACCTAGACCCTCATTCAGCTTTGAGGGAACAACACACAACTTCACTGATAAGCAAGAGATCAAAAACTTTATAGACTCAGAAACCACCTTCAAGAGAATTAAAGGATATTTTAAAACAAGACAACTCCCACAACTGTGCCAAACTCCTGCATAAATCTGGTGAGTGGACCCCGGTTGGACACATGCAAGGGAATGCCCTACCCATTTTGCTATTGATTCACCGCCCCCCAGTGTGAACATTTTGCTATACTTAATTGGAGAGAAATATTAGTATACTAGGTGATTGAATGAGTTTCTGGTGGTAGCTTAGCAAATTAGCAGGAATCTATGGGTGACTTATGTGAAGTGAAAAGTAGAGAGGTAGCATCCATGAGCTCTTACATGATACATATGCTTACTTCTCACCAATACTATACACCAGCTCTTAGGGTGCACCTGAAATCCACCTGTTCTGCCCAGGTTGAGAGATGTTTCCTGCCACCCACTTTCATGGGGATCTGAGAATTTAGACAGGATTGAAGAATTTCTCTTTGTAGGAAAAAAATCCATCCTAGACCTTCTCTAGGCCTTTTAGGTCACCTGCCTTGTCTTTACAGAAAAGAATTTCAGAAGTAGATAAATAGTGAAGTAAAGCAACTTTATTGGGGAATAAAAGAGAGGTAGGAAAGAGGTTGATTTTGATATGTGTTGAGGAGGGAATATGGGTTTTTACAAAATGGAGCAAAGCCATATACATCTCCAAAAAACCTTTAAATATGAAAGTCCACATCTTGTGAGGGGAAATGTGGGTCGATTGTATGTGGCTCTTCCAAATACACATATATCTAGTTTTGTCAAATTACCTTCTCATGCCCACAGTCTATTCTAGAGTGGTTGCCAAAGGGGAAGAGCATGAAGCAATGCATAGCCACGTTTTAACAATCTTTCCATGGTCTTTGCTCCAGTAGCAAATTCTCTCTTTTGATGAGATACATGATGCTTTACCTGGAATTCTGCATCTCAGTGGTTTCTTAATCTCCTAAGATAGTTATTTTTTTAATTTTTAATGCATCGAGTTACTATGACATACAACGTTGTGGAGTTGTTTGAGATTACATTTCAGTCATACAATGTGAGAAATCCTTCCCTTCACCAGTTTCCTTCCCACACCCCAACTCCCCCCAGTATGCCTCTTGACACTTTTCTTTTTTCCTTTTCCCTTTCAGACACTGTGGTCTACAATACTGTTACTGAAAGGCCACCCAGATAATGTTAGGAAGAAGTCAAGCTCTCATTGCAGATGACAGGATACTATATTTAAGAAGTCTTAATGTTACTATGATACCCCAATTTTTTTTAAATGCATGTATTCGTTAATCAAAGATTTCATACTTTTCTTTATTCCAAAGAAAAAGAAAACATTTTTTTTCAAAAAGAGAGTCTCATGAAATTCCATTTATGCTAGAAGAGTTTGCAAAACATGGTCTTGTGTTGATTACAGATAGTTCACAGCATTAGTGAATCAGAGAATTAGGTGTCTGTGCTGTATTTATTTTTAACCATCATAAGATCTTGTTATAAATGAAAAATGCTTCTGTAGGGACTCTTCAGGCAATTGTTCTTTAGAGATGGTATCTCCAAAATGTGATTATCTCTAATGGCGTTATCCTAGGAGGTAATAAACTAGAGCAGGGCTCCTGCCGAGAGTCCTTTCAGGTGATTTAGAGAGGAAGATGCATATGGTTATCTTCAAACTAATAGAGAAAGGCTTTAAAAATTGGTCATTCAAAGGATATAATGATTCTCTCATGTATCTGAAAACCGAGATTGAAAACTAGGTGAAGAAAGGGTAATCAGAGGATTCCGAATGGCAAGTGGTTTTGAAAATGAAGGTTTTATTATCATTCAAGTTCTACAGAGAGGCTGACAGATCTTGGGAACAGGTGCTATTGAAAAAAGATGGAATGAGTTACAGAATCATTAGAAGGAACTGACCTGGCAGTCCAGAGACAGGGAAATCTTTACACCAGGGGGAAACTTGAGCAGGATTATTTACTGTGGTTTCCATATGGAGAGAAAGAAGGTAGGCAGGGTGAGCAGTCTTAAGGTAGGGTAACTTTGACTCACCATGGCATGGAAAATGCATCAGTATTAATTTTTATTTTTGGTTGTTTTGATTATTGAAGAGTACAAATACTCAACCATGATGTTCATGTGTTTCCTGTCTAGTGTGGGGCTCACCCTAGCCTTCCTATAGTTATTTCTTCCCATATGACCACAGAGGGCTGTGCTATTTATTATTTATTTATTTTTTGGGGGGGGTAACACCCGGCAGCATTCAGGGGTTACTCTTGGCTCTATGCTCAGAAATCGCCCCTGGCAGGCACAAGGGACCATATGGGATACTGGGATTCGAACCACTGTCCTTCTGCATGGAAGGCAAATGCCTTACCTCCATGTTACCTCTCCAGCCCAAGGCCTTTGCTCTTTAATTGTGGTTCTCACACACAGCTGTTTTGGGTGCTGCTGGGTGCACTCATTGTTATTTCTGTGCATTTGCTCATAGGGGTTATGTTACACCTTCTTTGTGTGTGATTGTACTTCTTTTTGTACTGTTTAATAAAGGCTATATCCATTTTGTGGTACTGCTCACATGCTGGGCTCTGGTGTGACAGTAAATAGCAAGACTGGGGTCATGGATGGTAGAACTGATGGATCAAAACACAAGTGCTTCCAGGACCATGCCCGGTGCATGCAGGGAGAGTGGGGACTGTGTTCTTGGTCTTACATTGTCAATGTAGGAGTCCGTTTTTTTTCTTTTTTATATATAAAACTTTATTAAAGCACCATAATTACAAGAATGATTGTAGTTGGGTTTCTGTCATGAATAGAACACCCCCTTCACCAGTGTGACATTCCCAACACCAATGCCTCCCCCACATCTTCCTCTTCCTCATCCCCTGCCTGTATTCGAGACAGGTGTTCTACTTCTCTCATTCATTAACATTGTCATACTAGTTGTTAGTATAGTTATTTCCCTAATAGCATATCGCCTTATTACATAATATATTTAAATGTAACATTATATAAATGAACATCTTGGTTAACATGTAAGAAACTGTATTTTTACATATGTAAAAGTACTTATAGGCCTGGGGGCTAGGGCATGTGTTTTGAATTCATGGGACACTGGTTGAATTCTTCTTGGCAGCATACAACCCCTCACTTTTCATCAGGTATATCTTTTTTTGGGGGGGGGGTTGGGTTTGTTTTTTGTTTTTTTTTTTTTAGGTTTTTGGGTCACACCCGGCACCTGGCTCTATGCTCAGAAATTGCTCCTGGCAGGCTCAGGGACCATATGGGATGCCGAGATTCGAACCATATACCTTCTGCATGTAAGGCCTTAACTTCTGGCCCACATCAGGTATATCTTTAGAGGTCACCAAATGACTCTAGATGTGACCCTTGTTATTACTGGCCCCTTGTGGGCCGCAGTAGCACCTAGTTCATAGAACTTAGAAATGAACCATTTGCAGCAGTTGAGTGTCAAAAGTAGTCGCTGAATCCCTTGAGGACTATAGGAAGACCACTGAAAGGAATTTATAGAATTTCCTATAGTGTGTAGACCAATAGAAAGCAGAAACAAAAGATTCTATTCCCTTGTACAGAGATGATAAAAGCAAGATGCAAAAGCAATTAGTCAGACTTTAGAGGCCACACTCTTAACCATTCTATTATTTTATAGTCCAGTATTTGGTAGAATGATTTGATTTGTAGATGCAAAGAGACTATCAACTCATAAGTCGTTACTGGTAGAATTAGACCTGGGTTTTTAAAGGCAGATCTGCCTGAGAGTAGTTATCTAAATGATTAACTAATGAGAGTGGTGGAAGGAGATCACCTGATCATTTGTGTGAGATTTTGCCAAGCTGTAATGTGGAAATGCTTTTATGAATTGTCTGTAAATAATTAAGAAACTTCAAATTTCATTTCGTCCAGGGATGCTGTTATGTATGTAAAAATGAAGCATTGCTTGTACATACTTGAAATCGAAATAGAAAGGTTTCTGTCTCAAATCTATACACAAAGTGAAGTGAACCCCTGTATCTCCCATCTTCTAGTCTTGGATGGGTTCATAGGTGGCTCATCTGCAAGCTTAATTCAGCCAGGAGATTGACTCCAAAGACAGAAATACAGTTCGGCCAGTTCTTTGCATAACAGGGTGTCTTCCTGTAAATTTAATTAAAGAAGTGATAACTGAGTCCAGTGAAAGGAAAAAATTGTTCAGTTCTTTCTTTGGAATCAATCATATAACACAAGCTCCCACCCCCATATTTTTCTGGCCAGTTTATTGAGCTAATCCTGGACACCAGGATGCAATGATTCTATTTCCTGCCAGTCTTGGAGACTGAGCATGAGGCTTCACCACCCTGCCATGTCATAGACATAATTTGGGAAGGTGATGTTTCTACCTGAACAAACCCAAATTGCCACTTTTGTTCTATGTTAAAAACTGCTACCAGGAGGAAATCTCCAAATGTTCTTTGTCTTTCATTCTGCCCAGGACCCTTCGATGGGATTCTTGGTCAATAATGCCAACTTTTTGCTCCCTTCTGACAAGAGTGCTGGCCGAGCTTGGGCATCAAATGATGCTCCAAGTGTTTCCATAGAAACCACTGTGGAAACCATCCACTATCCCCCTGTTCTTGTATGTTTTCAGGACATGAAGAACAGAAGCTATCAATAATGAAGACCTAGGCTTGATGGTTTTATGGGGCTGAGCAAGTTAATTTTAGGAGGTATAAGATTCAGACAATGGTATACTGTTTGACCTTTTTAAACACCTATACCTCCCAGTGATCTGATGCAAAGGAGAGGGACACACACACACACACACACACACACATGGATGCTGTACTTGTCTTCTCCCTGAGGGCAATGGGCAATACTGAGCCTTCCTTTTCACTCCACTTTATATGAATAGATTTCCAGAATAGATTTTATAAGAAGATGAATTCGCAGATTCTCTAAACAGAACTCTTCAGTCCCTAGGGGCAAGGACTTGTGACTTGTTCTTTGTTTTGCCCACATGATCTTGATCTGCTGTCTATGCACTCAGGGAAATGAAAACCTATTAATTCAGTATATAATTTTTGAGTCTATAGCTGCCTGACCTATCACCTCACTCTCAGCATTTTACTCTGTTAATCTTAAATAGAAAATATCACTTCTCAGGGCTTTATGTAGTCTTTGCATTGCAACTTTGAAAATTTAAGTGCATGAAAATAATAAATGTATGCTGACCACACAGAGTCTGACTTATATGCTATATTTACAGTTAAGCTAGAATCTCCTCTGCCATCCCTCACTTCTTCCCCAGTTCCACTTGCTGCTTCACCAATGACCTCTAGGAAAAGGTTGGGGGAAGCTATCTTTCTACAGTGGGATTACTTTGGACACTCCAAGTTTCTGCCATTGTCCACTCACTGTGCAAATGTTCCAAAGGAACTCCAACTGGTGCTCACTTGTCTACAATAAAATAAATACAGAAATAAAGGACAAAGAAAATTTTAGAGTTGTTACAGGCAAAAATATGAGGCATCTAATAAAGCAAATGGGGGGAAAACTGTCTGAAATCTAACCCAACCTGACAAGTTGGAAGCCTTTGACACAAAGGGCCCATCTCAGAGCTCAGAAAACCATTGAGACGCAAAATTTCAGGCCAAGTGCTGGAGACATCTTGAGTAAAAGAGGATCCACTAGGGACAAAGCCAAGTGAAGACTAAAGAACATTCCCTTCTCCCCATTGGTAATCACCCCAACAATGAACTGGATGGAGGCAGTTTGGAAAAAGTGGATGCAAACTAATTTGGTAGAGGAAGAATCTCATGCTCAGCATCTGGGTCCATAATGCTTAGATCCATGGTGCCTACACACATGGAGCCTAAATCTCTCCTCTTGAGATCTGCTATCTCATATGTTCATGCTTGTTTATTTTTAATCAAATAATTTTTATTTGACCAAAGTGTATCACAAATCTTTCACAGTAATATTTTAGGTACATAGTGACATTGAATCAGGGGCATTCCTACCACCTGTATTGTCCTCCCTCCACCCCTGTTCCCAGCATGCATCCCATATCCCCCTCCTTTACCCATCCCCCAGGGGCTGCTAGAATAAGTAGTCCCCTTTGTGTCTAGCTTATTGTAGACTGGATTTTGATTCTGCTATCATTGGCTTTGGATTTGGTACTTAAGTGTGGTCATTTTTTATTTCTACTCAATGTTCATACACTTGTTTGTTCTTGGTACCCTCCATTATTCCCCCCTCAATTTGTGAGGCAGAACAAAATGGTTCAAGTCAAGCTTTAAGAGACAGAGTAAGTTCTCTCTGCTGCAGAGAAATCATAAACTCCCTCTCTCATTATTATTCCTTAAATAAACTTCACTATTCATTTCCTCCTAAAATTCTTTCCTTTGAGGAAATGTGACAAACGAGAAAACTGGTTTGATTAGATTAGAACTGACTTTTTGTTTTCATTTATTCATTCATTCATCTGTTTATCTATTTATTTATTTATTTTTGGGCCACACCCAGTGGCACTCAGAGTTACTTTTGGTTCTGCATTTAGAAATCATACTTGGCAGGCTTATGAGATGCCTAATCAGCCACAGGCAAG
>PVKC010002636.1:0-42540 GCA_004027635.1 Crocidura indochinensis
AAGCATGAGTATGGATAAAGTTGAAGAAATACCTAATTTTAACTTAATAAGAAGCTACAGTAGGAGTGACAAATTCTACAGATATTAGGGTAGGTATTTAGATCAATGAATAAAATTGAACCTGACTTTCAGAAATAAATTGTTGTCTTTACATTTTTACATTAAGTCTATAGGACTTACACATATTACTGTCTATGGAATTTTGATTCATGAGGAAATAAAATAACAGGGGTTACTCCTGACTTTACACTCAGAGATCACTCCTGGCAGGCTCAAAGAACCTGAGCCGGGATTCGAACCATTGTTCTTCTGTATGCAAGACAAATGCACTACCTCCATTCTATCTCTCCAACCCCATAAAATAAATTTTAATGAATAGTTCTGAGTCTAATACATATCCACAATGATTAAAATTGAGGCCTGACTCACATTATTTGTAAAACTTTAAGCAGTTGAATCAGACACAAAATATAAGAGTTACTTAGGTGATAATACATAAATGAAATTTCATGGAATTGAACTGGGCAATTTTTAAATATACAGTACTTAGGCATGAATAATAAATAAAATATTGGACATTCTTAATATAATCTAAGATATCTACTATGTACTAGAGTTAAACTGTCTTTATGGCAGTAAATATCTAAAATATTTATAAATAATGAATCTAGGAGAAACTGACAACAGAATACAACTCATTAATTAGGAAAATTTGATTAAAATGGGCAAATAAAATGCATAAAACAAATATTTTCCTCTCAAAAAATAAATATATTTTCAGTCAAATATATTAGTGCCACCATTTAAATTAGAAAATTTAAATTGGGGCCCAGAGAGATAGCACAGTGGTGTTTGCCTTGGAAGCAGCCGATCCAGAATCAAAGGTGGTTGCTTCGAATTCCGGTGTCCCATAAGACCCCCCGTGCCTGCTGGAGCTATTTCTGAGCAGACAGCCAGGAGTAATCCCTGAGTACCGCTGGGCGTGCCCCCCCCAAATAAAAACCAAAAAAATAAAAAGAAAATTTAGGGGTCCGGGTGGTGGCGCTGGAGATAAAGGTGCCTGCGCTAACCTAGGATGGACCATGGTTCGATCCCCCGGTTCCCAATATGGTCCCCCGTGCCTGCCAGGAGTGACTTCTGAGCGAATAGCCAGAGGTAACCCCTGAGCGTCACTGGGTGTGGCCCAAAAACCAAAAAAAAAAATTTTAATTGAACAAAAAAGAAAAGAAAAAAATTTAAATTGAAACCGCAATGTGCTACCTTTAGAAGAGAGTCATAATAAAAGAGAATAGACTAGAAGTGCTGGTGAGATTATAAAACATTTGGAACACTCAGATGTTCATTATAAGAAGAAAAAGTTGTATTCCTGAAATATGTTTGAGGGATTCTTAAGATTTTGAACATTTAATTTCAAAGTATTTGATCCACTTATAATTAACTGTCTGATGTGAGATGTAGTTTCAGCGTTTCTGGTTCTCTCCTTTGTTTCTCCTTCCCTCTTCCTTCTTTCTTTGTTTCATCATTCTTTCATCTTCTCACTCCCTCCCTCTTTCCTTCCTTCCTTCCTTCCTTCCTTTCCTCTTCCTTTCTTCCTTCCTCCGCTCCTTCCTTCCTTCCTTCCTTCCTTCCTTCCTTCCTTCCTTCCTTCCTTCCTTCCTTCCTTCCTTCCTTCCTTCCTTCCTTCCTTCCTTCCTTCCTTCTTCCATCCTTAACTCTTCTGTCTTTTCTCTCACTTTCTTCCTTCTTCCCTTCCTTCCTCTTTTTTCTTCCTTCCTCTCTTTATTTTTCTTCCTTCCTTTTCCCTCCCTTCCTTTATTCTTTTCTTTTTTTAAAAAAGAATATTAGAACTTTATTTCCTTTTCCACTCTGGCTGTCATGTTCCTTGTATCCTCTAGGACCACCTCAACTTACAATAATTGCCCCAAATGCCTCTAACTTGTCAGAAACCCCTTCAAGCACACAGTGCTTTGTCTGACAGAAATCCTTACATCATGATTAGCCACAGGGTACTGCTGGTGATTCTTCATAACCAAAACCCCACATCCATCACTGTTCCAGTTAGATGAGGTTTGTATCCTTAAGGTACCAGAGAACCCCCCACCCATTGACTTCTTCATTTCAGAAGCCCTCTGCCACCAACTCGCTTCACAATAGCCTCTTGAAAATAGAAAATGAAATTTAGTTTAGGTGAAACATTATATAACCTAATTATTAGGAAAAGCTTTCCTTTAAAGTTGATACTGAGGAATCGTAATTTTTTTAGTATAATTTTTATTTTAATCATAGTGGTTTACATATTGTTCACAGAAATGTTCCAGGTACATGTTGAATCAGGGGAATTACCATCACCAAGATGTCCTCCCTCCACCTTTGTTCCCACCCTGCCACCCCTATCCTCCACCGTCTCCCCAGGGGCTTCTAGATTGAGTGATCCCCTCTGTGTCTAGTTTATTACTTAGTGATCTTATAACTGTTTGGTCTTGGTGCTTCCATTACTTCTCCCTCTAATTGGGAGGCGGGACTAGATAGTTCGAGTTATGTGGTTTTGTTTGGGGAAAAGTAAGGTAATAGAATGGGGGGGATTAACTATGCCAACAATGGGCAGAGTCCTTCTAGAGGCTCTCATCCTTGGTTTAAGAGACAAAAGGGAAAAAAGAAGGTGAAACACCACAGCATTTCACAAAGACGTATCAAATAAAACATCCAGTGAGCACTGCAGCAATAAAGATATGCACCACATAGTTGCCATGGTCTTGAGATAAAAAACATGACAGAGCACAAAAAAGAAGAAGAGAAAAGAAGAAAGAAAAAGTAAATATATAAATAAAAAAGTGGACAACTACTTAAATATCTACACCAAAATAAGGAAGTTGACAAAAACTAGATAAGAGAAGAGAAAAATAAAATAGTAATAAGAAGGGCCGGGCGGTGGCGCTGGAGGTAAAGTGTCTGCCTTGCGTGCACTAACCTAGGACGGACCGTAGTTTGATCCCCCGGTTCCCCATATGGTTCCCCGTGCCTGCCAGGAGAAACTTCTGAGCGAATAGCCAGGAGTAACCCCTGAGCGTCACCGGGTGTGGCCCAAAAACCAAAAAAAAAAAAAAAAAAGTAATAAGAAAAATAAAAAAGAAAAGAAAAAAAAAGATAATTTTGTGCTTCTTCTCTCTCTCTTTTTTGTGTGTGTTGTTTTTGGGTTCCACCCAGCAGTGTTCAGGGGGTTACTGGTGGCTCCATGCTCAGAAAATGCTCCTGGCATGCCAGGGAACCAAATGGAATGCTAGAATTCAAACCGATAACCTGCGTGAAAGGCTAATGCCTTACCTCCATATTATATCTCCGTCCCTCCGTTTTTCCCCCTTCTGAATAGGCACAGCAAAAATTGGGGTCATTCGAAAAAGGAATCCCATTTGCCTAAGAGATACAGGGTTTCTCCCCCCTTGGAATATATTGTCATGGGATTATCTATAGACTCCTTTCAAGTTCATTTACTCTCTCCTTGGTGTTTTCTTGTTGTATGGAAGACTTCTGTTCTGATCTGGATGTTAAAATCAGACCTTTATATCTAGAGATCTCAGTCTCTGCACAGGTCAAGGAGTAGAACTTACGATGAAGTCTTCCTTCATGATTTCAAAAGTTCTGTTTCCTCAGTGTCATTTAATCTGTCTTCTGCAGTTGGTGGTCTTGGGCCTTGCGTTGAACCTTGAGTGGATCCTGGGATATCGTCTTTTGTTATGTTTCCTGAAGACCCATTGAGTTGCAATTGTCTCAGTCAGGTCTCTGGAATTAGAGATCATGGATGTTGTGCAGGTTGTAGGACAAACCTTAGACCAGGGCTTTCTTGCTGGTCCCAGATTACATACTGCCCGACTGTGGTTCTATCCGCCAGTCTTCTGTAGATTGCGTTCTTGGCTTTTGCGCAGCCTAAAGTGTGACCAGTCTTCTGATTTTGTCTTATCATTAGTTGGTAAAAGTAGAATACCCCGATCTTATGTCCATTTTTTCCTACTTTCCTTGTTGTTAGGATATCATATTAGAGCTGGCACATGTTGGTGTTTGAGCAGTATTCAGGATGTCCCGGATGGGATTTGGTTCCTGTGGCTGTTGTGCAGAACTGTGTCATTTCTATGTCTGGAATTCAGGGTTCAAGGCTGAACAGTCGGTGTCTAATCCACTGGGGTCTAAGATAGGTCCACATGGCATATTTTCAAGGTGAGAGTTTCCCCTATATTGTAAATAAGTATGAGTTCTTAACCTTAGTATCCTTATTTATATATGTGTGATTTCCCCTTTTTTTAGTGTGGCTTTGCAGGGAGGAATGATGTTTCATTATATTGCTGGTTTATTTGGGGGAGGAAAAAGATCAGAGAGACAAGTCACACACCCAAAAAATGATAAGAATATAGATAAAAATATATTTGTCACGTATGGATAGAGAAAAATGATTTAAAAAACTGAATTAAAAAATAAATAAAGAACTGGAATAAAAAATAAAGAGGTAGCATTATACCGGTCCTAACTTATGATGGAAGTATAGACTTCCCCATTGTCTTTTGAGATTCTCTTGTGGGGTGTGGGTTCCCAGACACCTTTTCATAGCATACCCTGTCATTCTTGAGATTGGTAAAAAGATTTGTGGCAGGGGAGTCTTGGGTATAGTTCTTGCATTGGGAGCCCTTTTAGGGCTAAGTCCAGTATCCAGCAATAGTTCACGTTAGGAAGGGTTGGTAGGGAGGGCCACACAGCTTGAGTCAGCGGGGGTGTTGATTGTCTTTTCCAGCTGGGGATGAGGTGCGGGTTTGAGTGGGTGTCCCTTCGCTTGGGTGCTGGGTACTGGTTCGTTCAGGTGGCAGGTCAGTCTTGATGCCCAGTAGATTAAGAACTGGGGGTGAAGAATTTTAATAAGAAGGAAAATCTGAATGGGATTGTGGGGTGAATGGATAGTCGGATTCCTAAAAGGTAGAAAGAGGGAAGTATATGGAAGGGGCAGAAAAGAAGAAAAGAGAAAATAAGATTAACTAGGTGAAGAGAAAGAAAAAGAGAAAAAAGAAGAGAAAGAGAAGTGAGAAGATAGGAGAGAAGAGTGTGGACATGTTATTTTGTTTGGATATGTTCGATGAGTAGGCCCTGTAGTGTAAATCTGTAGGTCACAGTGGTCTGACTGATCATATGCTTTAGGTCCTAAAAGAAGCTATAACCTAGAGAACAAGGGTATGTTTAAGTGTTTTATCGAGATGATTTCATACCGCAACCTGGGTATGGTATCTCGTGTAGCTTAGCTTCGAGGTGTCATCTTAGGTTGTCCACCCTTTATGTCCAAGAAAGCCTATGGACTGAAAAGCTGAGAGGTTATTTTAAACATAGTAAGTTCAAGGCATCAACACCTATTATTTTGAAGTGCTTCCCTTGGATTCAGTCATTTCCCATGGTATTCTTTACCTGTTATCTTGTATAGGATCCCTAAGAGATTGTTATGGGTCTTTGTAGTAGTAACCAGCTGATTACATACCTGTTCTCTCTATGCTGTTTTTTCTGCTGTTGCTGACTTTTTTTTTTTTTTTTTGGTTTCTCAGACCACACCCGCTTGATGCTCAGGGGTTACCCCTGGCTCAACACTCAGAAATCACCCCTGGCTTGGGGGGACCATATGGGGTGCCCGGAGATGGAACCGTGGTTTTTCCTTGGCTAGTACTTGCAAAGCAGGCACCTTACCTCTAGCGCCACTTCGCCAGCCCCTGTTGCTGATTTCTTTATAGTATAAAGTGTGGTCAGGAGTATATGTTGTTCCTCTTTCATGTGTTTTGGGCACTATTCCCCAGAATACGTGTAATGTTACAGTGTTGAAAGTTTCTACCCTGTTTAATCCTGTTATTTGAACTTTGAATGTTAGTTGTATATATGGTGTAGTTTCTAGGTGCTTCAGAATAGTGCTACCATTCTGTGTTTGTCTTTCATCTTCTGACTTACTTTGTTTAACATAATATGTTCTAGGTCCATGCATGTTGCTGCAAAGTCTGTGATTGTATCATTTCTGACTGCCATGTAGTATCCCATTGTGTATAGATACAACATCCTAATCATCCACTCTGTTGTTGGGCATCGAGGTTAGTTCCACGACTTGGCTATTATGCTGTGTGCTGCGATAAATATTGGTGTGCACACATATTTTGGGATGAATGTCCTTTTGACTTGGGGGAAGATACCTAGGAGGCAATTTCTGGGTCAAACAGTGGCTCGATTCTGAGTTCCTTAAGCCCTCACCAGACTGTTCTTCATAGTGGTCGGAGTAGGGGGAATTCCCAACAGTGGATGAGAGTGCCTTTCATGTCACATCCCTGCCAACATAGATTGTTCTCATTATTTTTGATGTGAGCCATCCTCACTGGTGTGAGGTGGTACCTCATTGTTGACTTGATTTGGATTTCCCTAATGATGAGCGAAGGTGAACATGTTTTCATGTGTTTGTTGGCCATCTTTCGATCTTCTTTGGAGAAGTTTCTATTCATCTCATCTCCCCATTTTTCTATGGTTTTATTTGGTTTTGTGGAGCTCATCTTTCTGAGTGCTTTGTATATTTTGGATATCAGCCCTTTATCTGACAAGTTGAGTGCAAAGATATTTTTCCCATTCAGTTAACTGTCTTGTTGTTTTATGTATGGTTTCTTTTGCTATGCAGACTTTTTTTGTTTGGTGTAGTCCCATTTGTTTATGTTTGTTGCTACAGTTCTTGCCATTGGCAATCTATCATAAAATACTTTTGTGATATATAGGTCTTCGAGTGTTCTGCCTATTTTTTCTCAATAAACTTTGTAATTCGGGTCTGATTTCAAGGTGTTTAATCCATTTTGAGTTGACTTTTGTATATGGTGTGAGGTATGGGTCAATTTTTAATTTCTTAAGGTGGTTCTCCAGTTGTACCAGCACCATTTGTTGAAGAGACTTTCTTTGTCCCATTTCAAGTTCTTGGCTCTTTTGTCAAATATTAGTTGACTGTGTACCTTGGAGTTTATGCCTGGAAATTCTCTTCTCACCCACTGGTCTGAGGCTCTGTCCTGGTACCACTACCATGCTGTTTTGATCACTATGGCTTTATAGTATAGCTTCAGGTTAGATGCCACCCAGGTTCTTGTTTTTTAGTATGTGTTTGGCTATACTGGGTCTTTTGTTGTTCCAGATAAATTTTATGATTGATTGTTCTAAGTCTTTAAAGAATGATGTCTGAATTTATATGGGAATTGCATTAAATCTATATAGGAGTTTGGGTAGTATAGTCATTTTGACTATGTTGATTCTACCTAGCCATGAGCATGGGATGTTCTTCCATTTCGTTAGGTCCTCTTCAATTTCTTTCTGAAGTGTTTTGAAGTTTCAATGGTATAAGTCTTTCACTTCCCTTGTAAGGTTGGGAATCGTAATTTTTAGACACAATTTTCCACAGCTAGTTACTGTATCTTTTTTTTTGGGGGGGGGTCACACCCGGCAGTGCTCAGGGGTTACTCCTGGTTCCATGCTCAGAAATTGCTCCTGGCAGGCACGGGGGACCATATGGGGCACCAGGATTCGAACCGACGACCTTTTGCATGAAAGGCAAACGCCTTACCTCCATGCTATCTCCAGGGCCCCTAGTTACCGTATCTTAAACTTCATTGAACGCTTTTGAAAAATGTAAGAAAAAGGGGCCAGAGAGATAGCACGGAGGTAAGGCATTTGCCTTTCATGCAGAAGGTTGGTGGTTCGAATCCCGGTATCCCATATGGCCCCCTGTGCCTGCCGGGGGCGATTTCTGAGCATTGAGCCAGGAGTAACCCCTGAGCACTGCCGGGTGTGACCCAAAAAAACAATATATATGTATATATATGTACACAAATATATACGTATATACACACACAAATACACATACAAATATATATGAACAAGTCTTCTCACTTATATCAAGTATTTGCTCTGTAAGTAAGTATATCTGTGTCACCCTGCCAGTCTGCCTTCTCCCTTTGAATCTCCCAGCTTGTGCTTGTGACCTCAGTGAGACCATCCCGTGCCTGGGAACTGTGTGGGGGACCAACTAGGCTTTGCAGCAGACTGATCCAGAAACATCATTGCTCCTATCCTGCTTTCTCTTCCTTCCTTCTTCCTTTTTCATTTATTTTTCTCTCTTTCTCCCTCTTTCCATATATCTAGTTTGTTCACTACCTCTTGCTGAAGAAGCTTTTTTATTTCATTTCATGCACCCAAATTCTTTGTCTTGCATTATCTGTCTCAGATGTGATGACTTCATTGGATTCTCAATTCTACTCAATTGCTAAGTTTATTATTTGTTTGCTATAGCTTGAAAGTATGATTACAATTCTGGAAATGTGATACCTCCCAAGGTTTATAATTCCATATGAGTTTTATTAGTGCTCATTCTATAGCTACAGAGACAATCATGGAAATTTGGAAAAGACCATTTCAAATCTATATAATACTTTGGGTAAGAAGTTTCTTCTCATCATAAACATGGAATATTTTTTACCCCATGATGTCCACTTATATGTTTTTTAGAATTTCCGAATAACACCAGTTGTCTCTAAGCATCATATCATTACGAATTGTCCCTATAATAAGAGCACCTACCAAGGAGCGAATAGGAGCCAGCAGTCTGACAGATAGCTGACGAAAACCGACTGACAGTTGTGAGAAAATGGTACAAGAGGACAATAGGGAGTAATTGCTAATGGTTATGCATTTTCTTTGGGGCATATTGAGAATGCTTTAAAATTAGATTGTGGTGATTATTACACAGCTGGTTATCCTAAAATTGATCGAATTTATTAAAATTTTAATGGGTACACTTTATGGACTGTAAATGAGATAGAAACAAAACTGCTGAGGATAAAAGTAAATATGGTTACATTTATATTTTTGTTCTATTGAGCCAAACAAAGTTTTAGGGCATATAAAAATATCTAGTTATTTCAAAGTTTTTCCTAATGTTATCTTAAATAATGGCACAGTTTGGATCTGGAAATTGTTTTGCTTTATTTCTATCTAATAATGAACTTTTGAGTTTTCTCTAAGAACCATATGTGTAAATTTCTTTAAGTTTTTTAATAAGCCTTAAAATAACTTATGTTACTTTAGAATCTATTATCTAAGATGCCTGGATTATGTTGTGAGTGATATTTGTATATAGAGTTTTGTTAAAAAATAACTTTATTTCAACTCAGACCTATTTTTCTTAATAATAAACCATCATCCCGACCTATATGTGCTAAGCACTTACATACACAACACTGGTGATTCTTAATTTATGCCTTGAGGGACTTAAACTGAGAATTTGTTCAGGCTACCATAGCAACTGCAGAATCAAAGCAAAGATATCAAGTGGCAAAATTTGTAGTTAAAGAGAATGCTTCAAGGGTCTGTAGGATCACCCGAGGCGGCAATACTACAAGTGTGATATCTTGATGAGGCACATTTAACTGGCATTAACCCTATTCAAATGAAAGATGACTAGGAAGGATCTCTTAACATAGAACATTATCAAAAAGATGTCCCATGAAGTGTATTTGATTGGTGACCAGTATCTCACAAAGATTTCCATATGGCTATTTATTAAAACTAATTTCCATTTGCATTTAATCCGAAGTATATGCTCAATTGTTTTATATAGAAATCAACAATATTTGATCACACAAAGACAAAAATTTCTAAATAATATGAAATTTATGATAATATCCCTTGTCTGTGAATGCCACGTTAGGAGAGGTAAGTTTCTTACTGGATTCTGAGAATTTGAGTAAAAGAAAGCTCTGCCAGGGACCTCACACTCTTCTTCAGAAGCATCCTTCTCTATTTTATCTTGACTCAATTAGCACGTAGCAGATGTCTGCTTTCAGAAGAACAGATCTTGGGAGTGCTGGGCCTTGTGCCTCTTTACCTCTGGATATTGGAATGAATTCCAGCATGTATTTCAATGAAAGAAATCACCATCTTTGTCCTCGGTGTGAATCTGTCATCACAAGTCATGATTCATCACCCTTAAAATACAATTGATTTTGAATAGAAGTAGAAGAATATAATATTTTTGGAAGGATCACACCAGGCAGTGATCAGGGGTTATGCCTGGATCTGAAGTTAGGAATTACTCTAGGGACCTAGAATCCTGGGTGCCAGATATAGAATCTGGGTGATCTATCTGCAGGAAAACGCCCTACCCACTGTATTATTACTCTAGCCTCAATATTTTCTATAACTTTTACAATAGAAAAGAAAATGATAGGAACATGTTACAGAAATACAAATAAAATCGTGACACACTCTTGAAGGCATGTCCTATTAACAATAAGACAATTTAGCATAAAACATATATTCTAATTTTTTTACATTGAAAATATAGTTTTGGTAATTCTTCACCCAAGTAGTTGAAACCAGTTATTAAGACAATACCTGTCACATGAGAGACCCATCTGCTAATGATTTAGATACAAACTAATATAAAATTCAGTAAAAATGTTTTCAAAACCAAGAAAAGGGCAGTTTTCTTAAGATTCCTTAACTGGAGTATAAAGAAGAAAACTAAAGAGGAATCCAAAATACCAGTGAGTTCTGTAAGTTGATTACCATAGCACTCAAGCTTTCATTAAAACAAATATGAAATATCAGAGAAACATTGTTATTTCAAAGGATTCACCACAAACATGAGTAGAAAAAAAATAACACTTTACAAAATATGTTCTTTACTACAAAGCAATAGTGATCAAAACAGCATGGTATTGGAATAATGACAGGCCCTCAGATCAGTGGAATAGGCTTGAATACTCAGAAAGTGTTCTCCAGACATACAGTCAGCTAATTTTCGATAAAGGAGCAAGAAATCCTAAATGGAGCAAAGAAAGCCTCTTCAACAAGTGGTGTTGGCACAATTGGCTAGCCACTTGCAAAAAATTGAACTTAGACCCCCAGCTAACATCATGTACGAAGATGAAATCCAAATGAATGAAAGACCTTGATATCAGACCTGAAACCATAAAATACATAGAACAACACGTAGGCAAAACACTCCAGGACATTGAGACTACAAGCATATTCAAGGAGGAAAATGCACTCTCCAAGAAGATGGGAATATATTAAGCTGAGAAGCTTCTGCAATTCAAAGGAAATAGCGCCCAGGATACAAGAGCCACCCACTGAGTGGGAGAAACTATTCATCCAATACCCATCAGATAAGGGGTTAATCTCCAAAATATACAAGGCGCTGACAGAACTTTACAAGAAAAAAAAAACATCTAATCCCATCAAAAAATGGGGAGAAGAAATGGACAGACACTTTGATAAAGAAGAAATACAAATGGCCAAAGACACATGAAAAAATGCTCCACATCACTAATCATCAGGGAGATGCAAATCAAAACAACTACGAGGTACCACCTCATACCACAGAGAATGGCACACATCACAAAGAATGAGAACAAACAGTGTTGGTGGGGATGTGGAGAGAAAGGAACTCTTATCCACTGCTGGTGGGAATGCCGTGTAGTTCAACCTTTATGGAAAGCGATATGGAGATTCCTCCAGAAACTGGAAATCAAGCTCCCATACGACCCAGCTATACCACTCCTAGGAATATACCTAGGAACACAAAAATACAATACAAAAACCCCTTGCTTACACCTATATTCATTGTAGAATTATTTACCATAGCAAGACTCTGGAAACAATCTAGGTGCCCTTCAACAGACGAATGGCTAAAGAAACTGTGGTACATATACACAATGGAATATTATGCAGCTGTCAGAAGAGATGAAGTCATGAAATTTTCCTACACATGGATGCACATGGAATCTATCATGCTGAGTGAAATAAGTCAGAGAGAGAAAAACGCACAATGGTATCACTCATCTATGGGTTTTAAGAAAAATGAAAGACATTCTTGCAATAATAATAATTTTCAGACACAAAAGAGAAAAGAGTTGGAAGTTCCAGCTCACCTCATAAAGCTCACCACAAAGAGTGATGAGTTTAGTTAGAGAAATAACTACAGTTTGAACTGTCCTAATAATGAGAATGTATGAGGGAGGTGGAGAGCCTGTCTAGAGTACAGACAGGGGGTGGGTGGGGAGGAGGGAGATTTGGGATAATGGTGATGGGAACGTTGCACTGGTGATGGGTGGTGTTCTTTACATGACTGAAACACAAACACAATTATGTATGTAATCAAGGTGTTTAAATAAAATATATAAAAATATATGTTCTTAAGATATCAGTCCACAAGAACTAGTGAAGAACTGTTTCTGTGAAACAGAAAATGATACTTATGTTTATGTTCAGTCATTTAGTTTCTAATCTAATAACTCAGAGATAAACAGGAAGGGAGAATATTATTATCTAATATCTTAATTCAATAAATACTAGTTTCTCAGAATTATTATTTTCAGAGATAGAAACATAATTTCCAAAATGATAAGACCATATGCAAAAGGTAATTCTGCAATATCTCCATGGGTTAAAATTTTTCAGGCAAAAAAGCAACATCATATTCTTTATATAGATCTCCTCCTTGAGACATAAAATGTAAAGTAGATCACTTTGTTTGAATAATATACAAATAAAATATCCATAAAGTATATACTCTTTTAAATGGAGGGCAGAATTCTTGAAGAACATTTGCAATAGTATAAAACCTTCCAGCTTGGTCATTGTTTATCCTCTTATGCGAGCTTTAAAAGAACAGGATGCAATTGCAAATGTGCAATGTTTCTAAAAACAAAAATAGGTACCTCATTATCTCTTGAATTATATTTAAGTTTCCAAGTCCAAATTCTTGCATTAAATGTCTCCTGCGATTGGTTATTTTATAACTAGACCAATAACCCAGACTTCTCATCAGTGAAATGTTGATTAATTCCCTCTGAATAATTTAAGACTATTATCTGAAATACCACCATTTACAACAGCAGCTGAATTGCTTAGAATAAGAGAAAAGAGAGAATTAACTGGTACATTAAGACAAGTGCTTAACATATGGTAAAATATTTAAATAGTTTACATATTTCTTCATAAGGATGCTTATGATCAACGTAGATTTTTCTCTTTTAGAACTGTTAATCTGCTTTAAATAACAAGAATTATAAATATAAATGGAGTCCTGATTTACAAAATGTAAGCGGTATTCAAATAGGAAACATTTATTTCACTCAATTGTAAGCAGAACAAAGTTGGCACACTTTGAACTTCATTTAATTCCAGCTCATCACTTCCAGTCATAGCAATTCTGATATTACAAAAGTCAAAGGGGGCTCATTAGTGATGATGAGATAAAGACAGATAAGCAGCATTTAAGGCTTATTCCTTCAAACAGAAATCCAACTCTGTACAAAACAACTGCTCAAAGAGCAAGTCTTCTTCTGAGTAGCGTGCAACTTTCAAAATTTTAGAGTACATCTTTTCTTTTTGCTTAGAACATAGATGCTGCTTATTATTGGATTCTTTGTGTCTAACTGTAAATTGCATGACTTGTCATTTATTTGCTGGTACAGCTGCACAGTGAGTAGTGAAAAAAATGTGAAAACCATTGTTATTTTTGTATAAATGTCACGTTGACCCCAAAAACCTACAGGGAATTTCCTGGAACCTTCAAATTTGAGTACTAGTAGTCCCAAGAATGTGTTTCCCCTGGCTCTGATTTCAAGTTGAATGAGCACAAAATATGATTGACTTGATTTATGGTTCAAAGTTTCTAAAGGAGAATGTAAAACAAATTTAAGGTAGATATTTATCATCCACATTTAAAATAAACAGGGGAGCCCCTACCTTAATGTAGTAGGAAATGGAAGCTTGCTATATTTAGAAAAGTCACACAATATAATATATCCTTTAGAATATACCAGCTTCAGAATTAGGGAATTGCATTCCACTTGCTCTGCAAGTGGCTGATCATGGATTGATCCCCAACCCTAATTTTGGTTCTTGAATACAACAGCAGAATTAAGCTCTGAGATTCCTTTTTTTAAATTATTTTTTATTATGACCAATGTCTTTCACAGTTATATTTATGGTACACAGTGACAATGAATTATGGCCATTCCCATCACTAGTGTTGGCCTCCCTTTACCCCTCTTCCAAGCATGCATCCCATACCTCCCCTTTTGTCCCTTTATATACATAAGTCCACTTTGTATATAGCTTGTTGTAGATTGGGTTTCTTGATTCTGTTGTTGTCTTTGGATTTGGTATTTAGGTTTAATCATTTTTTATTTCCACTCAATGTTCATGCGACTGTTTGCTTCTGTACCATTCACAATTTCCCCCTCAATTTATGAGGCAGAACAAGATGATTCAAGTTCTGTGGTTCTGTTGGAAAAAAAAAGAAAGCTGGGAGGAGCCCATGTAAAAGCTATAAATACAAATTTAAAAGAAGAAATAAAAAGAAAAAACAAACCAAAACAGTCAACAACAAACAACAAAAAAAACCCAACAAAAAACAAGAAAGATGCTACGGATCAAACTTGGGTTAGCCATGTGTAAGAGCATGACTACTTCTCCACAGTACCTTAAACATGAAGATTTAATGATGCAAATCTCAAGAAATGTGCGCCTGAGAGTTCTGTGATCATGACTAAAGAGGAGCTAGGAATCATCAATAGATTTGTGCATTTTTTTTCTCTTGCCCTTTGAGCTTTGTCTCTGGCTCCAAATATAGACTGATTTGATCACCATAACTGCAAGCCTTACTCAAAATATCTTTAATTATTTTCTATTGTACTCTAATACAGGGTCTTAAGTGGGAGAATGTAGAGACTGAAATTATAAATTTGAAATTTGGGGTCCAGAGTATATGAAAATTGCTTTCCTTAATGATCTATTAGTAGTCTTAAATTCTTATATGCTAAATGAATAATTTCAAGGTTACTTAAACATTTTGAAGGCTATAATCTTTAACCCCACTAACTAATCTACCAAAATATTAAATAGACAAAATAAAGTACGTTATATCATATTGCCTGATAGAAGAAAGTGGTTCACTGGAAAAATGTTCAATTAAAATAATTTAATAATTGAATAATTGAACTAAAAGGAGGAATACAATTGCATTCTGAAATTTAGACAATCTTATAAAGTAAAATTTAATAAAAATAACGAGGACATTTTTTTACAAGTATCTCACCAACAAGAAAAAAATAAAGCTCTGAACCATGTAAATTAGTTCTTAGCTATGGGAATATTTATTATACATATTCTTAAAAAATAGAAATGTTTAAAAATAGAAATTTCTTACTATTAATAATCATCTAGATTAAAATGTAAATATTATTAAATGAATTTGTCCTTAACCAAATTAAGGAAACCATGAAAGTTGCAAAGAAAGCTTAAATATGAATTGGAGAAGGAGAATAAGAAGAAGAAAAGAAGAAGGAAGAAAAGAAGGAAGAAGAGGAAGAAGAAAAAGAAAAAGGAAGAAGGAGAAAAAAGGAAGAAGAGGAAAAAGGAAGAAGACAAAGAAGAAGGAAGAAGAGGAAGAAGGAAAATGAAAGAGGAGGAAGATGAAGAAAGAGGATGGAAGATGAAGAAGGAAGAAGAAAGAAAATGAAAGGAGGAATATGAAGAAGAAGAAGAGGAAGAAGAAGAAGAAGAAGAAGAAGAAGAAGAAGAAGAAGAAGAAGAAGAAGAAGAAGAAGAAGAAGAAGAAGAAGAAGAAGAAGAAGAAGAAGAAGAAGAAGAAGAAGAAGAAGAAGAAGAAGAAGAAGAAGAAGAAGAAGAAGAAGAAGAAGAAGAAGAAGAAGAAGAAGAAAGTGAATAATGGAAACTTGGGACATTGACGGGTAATGAACACTGGTGGAAATTTGGTGTTGGAATATCATATGACTAAAACTCAATTATCAACAATTTTAAATATCTCACAATAATTTAATTAAACAATTCAAAATTGAAAGAAATAAATATATGTTTTTATGGATATTTTTTGTAAAGGGAGTACAAATGTAAGGACAGCAATGCATTTCAAGTTAGTTTACTATAAACATTTTATATTTTAAAATAGTTATATCTGAATATTTATGATAAACAGATATTTATTGGCAAATATTTTTCAATGTTTCTCATGAGGGAAGGACAGCTAAATTACATATTTTATATATTTAGATCTCTGATTGTATAAATGTGTATATATATATGTTTTCTTTTTTTGTTTTTTGGGCTACACCTGGTGATGCTCAGGGGTTACTCCTGGGTATGCATAGCTCAGAAGTTGCTCCTGGCTTGGGGGACCATATGGGATGCCAGGGGAAGATATTTATTTTTAAAAAATTATTTTAATTTTGAACAAACCTAAAAAACATTTAAGTTTTCAAATTTTAGGGGAAAAATCTTATACTAAAATAATGTGTCTAGACAACTTTTCAAAAGATATAAAAATTTAAAAATCAGCAGCAAAAGCAATAGCAATTAAGTCTACCATTGAATAAGTCACTATTTCCAGTTATCAGATATTATGTTTAAGAAACTTTTATAAATTCATTTCCAATGCATAGTACCTCTAATTTTTATTGAATAGGACATTATTATAAATGGGTTCAATATTAAATTATTTCTCTTGTTTTCATAAAGTGATCCATTTGATTTAGAGAACATTATTTTCACTGGTGACCAGAAATTTAAAACTCAAATCACTTCTCAAATTGTTTTATATCTCAATAATAGAAAGCAAATACGATTTTAATTTTCATTTTCAAAAAAAGCTGAATTAATGTGCTCTCTTGCTATCATATAAAACACAGATACTATAAGAAGACCTATTATCTAATTAATATAGCATTCTATTAATTCTTCCATCTGTACTATGGTCATGTCATTTAGTTAAATCTCAAATGTCTATAGTTTCTGTAATGATCATACTTAATTTCAGGGTTATAGTAAAATGTCTAAAAGTCGCTACAATTAAATGTGGGTATTTATAGATATATAGATTATGTTAAAGACATTAGTGGATTATTTTATATTTAATACTGGAACATTCAACTAGATTGTTGGAAAATGTAAGATTAATTGTTAACATTTGGCCTAAGATCTGATTAGGTTGTCTGCATAATTTTTCATATTTTAAGATGATTTTCTTGCTGCGCTCAAAGGTTTCATTAAGTGAGTTACATATGGTTCGTAGTTGAATTTAGATAATCCTTTGCCTTTCTCTACATTTTGTTGATAAACTGTATCTTAGAATTAGTAATTAGCCCCAGAAAAATTACAAGTAATATTTAAACCACAATTACCTTACAGTTGTTTTATTTTCTTGTTTCTGTTTGGTTGTTCACTTTCAGAACCACACCCAGAAAAGCTTGAAGAACCACATGGTCACAAAGCTGTGACCCACACTCCAGCCCTTTAAGCCATCTCCCTGAGGAATTCTGACTCTTTTTCTTACTTTACCCACTATTTCATAGTTTATGTCAATATTTTAAAGGAAAATTACATCTATATACATTTAATCTGTCTTTCTAAACATTGCTCAAATACAATTATGATCATATATATATTTATATATGTATGTATATATACATATATATATATATATATATATATATATAATTTAAGGTTAAGTCCCTGCCACTCTCTCTTTGCACACCATGTGTGCCGTTTGTGGGGATTTTTTTTTTTTGTTGTTGTTGTTGTTGTTTTACCACAACTAGCACTGCTTCAGGCTTAATCCTGGTTCTGCAATCAGGAATCAGTCCTGTTGAAACATGAGAACCAAATGAGATGACGAGGAATTAGACCTGAGTGGTCGTGTGCAAGGCAAATGCCCTTCCCCTTGTACTGTCACTCTGCCCCACCATGTGTATTTTTTAAATTTCCTCTTCCCTACACTAGTTCAAGTGGTCTCAGGGATATTCCTACTCCTGGACTCTCCTCCATCATGGATATGTGGGAATTTCCACCAATACACTCACAAGGGTTAATATGAAATACATAGAGACCATGGTGGGAAAAATTGCACTTGAACAAAAATGTACATAAATATCTCATTCAAACAGCTGCAGGTAGAGGGAGAAAACAGAAGTTGGGTCAGAGGCTGAAGAAGCAGACACTCAACATAGGAACTGGTAGACAATGAAGAAATTCTGTAAAGTGGGAGGTAATAAGTTCTATGTAAATGTTTTAAAGAAAATAAGATGTCCATGTTCTCTACAGAACATAGAATGACAATGACTTATTTTGGGATGAAGATAGATTAGAGGCTGGGTCTGTATGCTGCTGTATATATGAGGTCTCTGTTTTAGGGACAACCTAGAATAGATCTTTGGGGAGCTGACATTGGTGGCAGATTGTCAGATAGCTAAGAATTCAACAGAATAACACAGAACTTTTGAATGTTGGAAGGGCAAGAAATACAGCCAGTTCTGCTTCAATGCTCTGAATATCACCCTAAATGTGTTATCTTTTCATTTCTAGGTTTATGTTTGAATATTTGCCTGCATAAAATAATAACTACTTGGAGGAAAAAAAATTATATTCTAAGATGGAAGTTAGTGAGTAGTGGGTTGTCCCTGAGCTGGGCTAGCTTTTCTCAGTTCTCATCAGACACAGTTTTGGGGGCCAATGCCTGTTTTCTTAGTTCTATTTAATCTTAGCTGAAACACTTACCACATCCTTTTCATAAGTAAATGTGATTTCAGTCTGTCACTCTTCTCACACTTTTAAAAGGAGAGGGTTGCAAATTAGTGCGACTTTGGCCAACATATGTTTAGAGCTAGAAAAAGAGTTTCTGGATCCTTTCATTTAAAAAATGGTTGAAAAATTCACTGCCCTTGTAGATAATTAAAGGTCTGTAGTTTTAAAGGCTGTGTCTCTCACAAGCATTATTGTTTATCATATCAGACTTTTGAAGAGTCAACTTTTGGATGCCCAAAAGCATTAGCATGTGAGGCCAGAATTAGCTAAGCTGTAATAATAGGGTGGTAATTGCTAAGTGTAAAGCCACACTGACAATACATTTAGCAAAAACACTAACACTTTGACTGTGAACTCACAGTGTTAAGGGGATCTTATTATCTCCATCTGTTTAAGTGATTTTTATCTTTAGAACTGCTCAAAACTGGAAGACATTACTTTTACATATTATTATGATAACAGGTAAAGACCATAACAGAATTAGCCTTTTTTAAGCAGTAAGTTATTTATGTGTTCAACAAATCAAATTTATTGTTACAATTACTTGTATTCAATGGAGACTGAAGATATGAAGGAGTCTCGCTTTTTTCACTAAAATCCTGATTCTGACATCTGGCTCTCACCAGAATCATTGGGGAATTTTTTAAATATCCATGTCAAGCTCCACCCATAAAAATGGATTTGCATTCTGAAATATTTACAGAATATTTATAAATTCTATTGCACAGTCAGTTTAGGAAATAATTATATATAATTTTAATTCATTTAAGGGGAAATATATATTAATCCATTTCAATATTCCTATATCTAGAATGGTGCTAAAGATCTCAATAAAAAAGATATTTGGTTATATCAAGAATCTTATTAATTACTTGAAATAATAATACGATCTTAAAATTAAGGTTCTCTTAATTCTACATTCTTTTCTTACAAAAGAACTTTTATGTAATTTATGCATGTTTGGAAGGCTGGTGATAGATTTATAGGCATGTCATAGCTAACCGCATTTATCCTTGATGTCATTTCTTTAAGCACCAAATAGTCCTTATATATTCTGAAAGTTCTCCTATGTATACAAGTTATTACCAAAATGTTGAATTGAAAAATGAAAGGGAAAGGGCTCAAGCAAAGGAAAAAAATCAATTAAATTAACAATGCAGCAAATGGATTCAATTCTAGTCATTTTATAATTAAATCATTTGAGGTTTTACTTAATTATATCAGTTAAGAGTTTGCATTCTATTGAGTCAAATTCTCACAATTTAGGGTCTCAATGAGAAGCATAGAAAATTGGCCAGAGGTATTCATAGAGAAAAAGCTATATAAAATTCTTCCTCAAATAATTCCACTTAAAAAATTCCAAATTTATAATTATAATCTAGATAGAAAAATACATTTATGAGTGGAATTATGTTGGGAAAAAATAAAGTCTAAATGAAACCCAATAAGGGAGGACTGTGATTAAATTTATACTCAAAGAAATAAAGGCTATAGCATTTCTTAAAATGCCAAGCAGGACAATGATGCAGAAATCTAAAAACTGATTCTGGTAAAAGAAGGGTATGTTATTTCTAAACAAAGGAGGAATTGTCAGGGCATTTAATGCTAATAAACATGAAAGAATATGGTATCAAGCAAGGAGTATGGTGTATGGTTAGATTTACTTGGGACATTATAAAGCTGCTTTACAAAACTTATGATGCTTGCTGGAATGTATCATTTAATTCCATTCTTTAGATTTCCTGGCTCTAGTTGTATAATATTCTGCTGCCCATTAAAATAGTTGCTTCTTATGTCTTAGAGACATAATCTCATGGCTTCAGTTTACATTGTTTCCATCAAGCAACATTGTTTATAAATTGTTTTCTTTAGATTTTCTTTCTACCACAATTATGTTTATAAAATATCTTTGTTTAAACACAGTGATTACAAACATGATTGTAGTGGGTTTCAGTCATTAAAAGAACATCCCCCTTCACCAGTGCAACATTACCATCACCAATGCCCCCTTTCTACCTCCACCCTCTCCACTTGTATTTGAGACAGGCTTTCTACATCTCTCACTCAATGACATTGTTATGATGCTTCTCAGCATACTTATTTTTTCTAACTATACTCACCACAATTTGTTGTGACCTTCATATCTTGAGCTAGTCCTTCCAGCCCTCATTTCTGGGAATTATTTCAGTGTCTTTTTCTTAAACCCATAGATAAGTGGGACTATTCTGTGTGTGTGTCTCTCTCTCCCTCTGTCTTATTTCATTCAGCATAATAGAGTCCATGTACATCCATGTATCGAAGAATTTCATGACTTCATCTCTCCTGCATAATATTCCATTGTGTATATGTACCAAAGTTTCTTTAGCCATTCATCTGTTTGAAGGGCATCTAGGTTGTTTCCAGAGTCTGGCTATTGTAAATAGCACTGCAATGAATATAGGTGTGAGGAAGAGATTTTTGTATTGAGTTTTTGAGTTCCTAGGGTACATTCCTAGGAGTGGTATAACTGGATTGTATGGGAGCCCAATTTCCAGTTTTTTTTAAGGAATCTCCATATTGTTTCCCATAAGGGCTGGACTAGACTGCATTCTCATCAGCAGTGAATGAGAATTCCTTTCTCCCCACATCCCGCTAGCACTGATTGTTCTTGTTCTTTGTGGTGTGCGCCCAGTCTTTGTGGTCTCATCACAATTATTAAGGTAGTCAGTTCTTTGATTATTTTAATGTGACTATTTTTAATCACTAACAATAGAGAATGTGGTCCCAATATTTAGCACTACACAAAATATTATCATAAGCACCACAATAATGTGATGATGGAGTAGTTAATCTTCAACAAATACAAAATTATTCTTTTAATATGTTTTATTTGAGAAATATAGTTCATTCCTTCTAAATTAATTTCCCCCCTTTTTTAGACAGGCACTGAGCTTGCTCTTCAAGAATTCAAAGTATGTATTTTTTTTTTTACAGAATCAATATACGATGAGGATTAGTATTTCATTTTCATTTATTTAAAATCTCTTGGCTTGTGGGAACTGGTAACTTTATATTTGACAGCTCTAATTAGAAGTTAATTTCAACTAATTGCAATTTGAGGAATTTGCTACTATAAAATTAAACTGAGCAGTGAAACTGACAGAATTTTCTTGGCTTCTCAACGATAAGTCAAATTGTGGTAAATCTACATGCCATCGAATGCAAACGCTTATTTCCATGAGGAATATTTTCATTCCTAGTCACCAGGAACAGTCCTAACCTTTAATCAGAAAAACTGAAGACCTGCCAATTAGAATCAGATAACTATTTTGCAAAACCTATAATAGTCACTCTTCTCTGGACTGGACACAAAGAAGTAGACCATTAAACCAGTTTATGTGATGGAAGTAACAGAGATATATAGTACAGCAGGTAGGTTGCATTTTTTTTTTACAAAACACTGACCTAGGTTCAATCCCCAGCACACAAATGGTCCCCTGAGTCACCCCCTTTCAGATATGTGAATAAAATTAAATCAGCAAAATTATAATAAACACTTCTGTATGGAAAGGAGAAAATACATGTTCATGAAGCTAACTTGGCCATTCTTGCTTTGTGAAAATTTTAGTTTTAATTATGAGGCCATATCCAGCAGTGCTCAGTCTCTTCACTTCTGGTGCATTGGGGGTACCATCTGGTGTGCATGATCTCGAACCCTGTCAGCCACATGCAGGGTAAATGTCTTGCCCATTGTATTATCTCAGTTTCAAGGGAAAGTTCTCATTCTATCAAGAAGTGTTCTTGATTTGACCTGGATTCTGCTGAAACTAGTTGGCTAGACTGAGTTTCCAAATCATTATCTTTCTCCAAGGAGGGTGGTCATTATAAAATCACAGAGAGGCTTTAATATATAAGTATGGCAATAGATATTATTATCTCTCAAGAAGTTGACAGAATGCCCAACCAGATACTTATGCAAGAAAGGTTAGAAGAAGATTTATATCTTGAGAAATAAGTTTCTTTTATAAAAAATGAAGCTTACCACAAAGAGTGGTGAGTGCAGTTCAAGAAATAACTACACTAACAACTATCATGAGTGAGAGAAATCAAATGCCTGTCTCAAGACAGGCAGAGGATGGGGGAGGAAGGAGATGGAGGGCAATGGTGTTGTGAAGGTTGCACTGATGAAGGGGGGAGTTATTTTTATAACTGAAACCTAACTACATATGCCTAATGTTTCTAATCATGGTGCTTAAATATTGTTAGAAAAAATTTTCTGAGGTCAGAGTGCAGGATAACAGATAATGCCCTTGTTTTGCATATAGCAAACCTTGATTTGACCCCTGGTACCTAATTATGCTCCCTTCACATCTAGGACTATGTGATCCTCATGCACAGAGCCAGTAATAAGCCCTGAGCACCATTGGGTATGGCCGCAAAATAAAATAAACACAATTTTTAATTTAATTCATTTTTACATCTGTATTAAGTCACTGTGATTTACAAAATTGAGTTTTAGGTATACATCACCCATCTTCAGTCCCATCACCAGTGTAGATGTCCTTTCAACAATGTTCCCAGTTCCTCTCTACCCCTTTATCTGTTACTTGAAGGCATATTTTTAAGTTTTCTTGTTATAATTTGGATCTCAGCTTTGGGCTTTGTTGATCTGATGGTCCATCTATATAGATAGAAGTCAGCTGTTCTCTGCCTATGTGACCGTGGCCATTGTCTTCTGCCCCTAGCTCTGCTACCTCGGGTCCACCTCTTCCTACTTTTCCATGCATTATTCCAGTGGTTAGCAAACCCTGGAATGTATAAGTTTCACAAAATCTTTTTTTGTTTGCTTGCTTTTTTTTATTTTTGGGCCACACCTGGTGACTGTCAGGGATTACTCCTGCCTATGCGCTCAGAAATCATTCCTGGCTTGGGGACCAAATGGGACACCAGGGATTGAACGCAGGTCCGTCCTGGGTCAGCCTTGTGCAAGGCAAACACCCCACCGATGTGTTGTCACTACAGCCCCTTTAACTACAATTTCTGGAAAAAAATATATATATACACAAGTAAATTTCAGTCATTTACCACAAAAATCAGTTCTGCCCATGAGGTTTTTATTTGTCTCTAATAGAGGGCCCTGTACAAATACTTTCATATTTTCAGGGCCAAACTCAGAAAGTCAAAAAAGTTAGAAAATTCTGATATCGAGAAATTAAACTTGTTAAATTAAACTAGTCTTGTTTTGATACTCAATGTCCTTCATGCAAATGATACCACTTCTGCTCATAAGGCAATGACAAAGGAAAGGCCCCATCACTAGCCTTGAAGCAGATGATATTGAGAGGATAATTCTACAAGGAGGAACAAATTATGGGGCTATTCTTAAGACCAGAACACACTTAAAATTTTAATTACATGATTAGACTGCTGAGTCAGATCTTTGAGAAAAAACAATTCATTAGACCTTGAAGAAATGCTTGATTTCACCATGGTAGTCATGATGCAAGTGCAAGAAATTTCTTTAGGCATTCATGAGCAAGCATACCACCTCCAGTGTTTTAATGTGAAAACAATTCACAAGAATGAGGGCTATGCTCAAATTAGATTCTTAGGTCATTCTTGTGAATTTTTTTCTTATATTCCTTTTCTGATTATTTTACAGCTCCTCATCCTCACCAGCATTTATACAAACATAAAAATATATATATATATAATTGATTATCATCCTATAAGCAAGAGAGTATATGTCCATCAAGAAATTGACACTAATAAGAAAAGAGAAGAGAGGATATGATCCTACAAGTCACAGTTTATTTCATGTGATTATTGAAGGGAATACATTTTGATTAACTAAAATTAAATCTCAAAATATAGAAAGACTTGCTATCAAATGACTTTTGGGGGGATTAAATTAATCTTTTAAAAGTTACTAAGTGATTGGCATGTTCTGGAAGGAGTTTTTTGCTATTAGGGAATTGAGATTTTTTTAATCAGGAATATTCTTCAGTGGGATTGGATGTGGTAACTGCAATATAATCTGAGTGAACTTTTTGTGGAGACATGCTCTATGTGATTGTTTCTTCCCCAAACAAATATCCTCTCTTAGCTATTACCTCTGGAATTATGCCTCTTGTCATTTGTGCCCTAGAACATCTCTAAGAGCCATCAGACCTTCCAGAAATCTATTCAGTTCTCCATAAATTAGTAAGTTGACTTGACAGCACAAACCATATTTTGTACATGATTTTAAATATCCTGGCACTATGATATGATACATAAATGATAACTCATATAGTACTGAGGAACTTCAAACTTAAAAATCTGCAATGAAAGTTTTCAGGATGTCAAGACCATGTACACATAATCATGTCATATAGGACACACTAAGACTTATTTAAAGCCATGTCGCACACATTTAAAGAAAACACAGATGGGGCCGAAGAGGAGGCACTAGCAGTAAGGTATCTGCTGTGCCCGAGCTAGCCTAGGACAGATCCCAGTTCGATCCCCTGGCATCCCATATGGTACCCCAAGCCAGGAGTGATTTTTCAGTGTATAGCCAGGAGTAACACCTAAGCATCACCGGATGTGCCCCCCAGAAAAAAAGAAAGAAAGAAAAAAGGAAGAAAGAAGAAAGAAAGAAACAAAGAAAGAAATAGAAAGAAGAAAGAAAGAAAGAAAGAGAGAAAGAAAGAGAGAAAGAGAGAAAGAAAAGAGGAAAGAAGGAAAGAAAGAAAGGAAGGAAGGTAGGAAGGAAGGAAGGAAGGAAGGAAGGAAGGAAGGAAGAAAAGAAAACACAGATTGCATAATAAGGATGAGTAATTGGAACGTATTGTTTTCTCTGACACTTATTTGATCAATTTTAAATCAATAGATTATAAAATTAAGAGATTTTTAAAAAATATTTAAATGTACTGGGTCAGAGAGATAGTTTAGTAGATAAGGTGCTAATTTGCATGCTTGGCTTGATACCTGGCTTAGCATATGATTGATCACACCAACAGGAATAATGTCTGAGCATACCTAGGAGTAACCTTTGAATATCACCAGACATGATTCTAAAACAACAAAAAAATGTCCTATGCTTAAAAAGGCAGAAAATACTTTTAAGTGATACACACATATACATACACACAGATTTTGTTCACACTCAGTGGTACTCAGAACTTACTCATGAATCTGAGCTTAAGGATCACTCCTGGCAAGCTTGGGGGATCACATGGGATACTGAGTATTGGACCTGTGTTGGCAACATGCAAGGCAAACATCCTACCTGCTATACTAACGCTCTGATTCATTAAGCAATTTTTCACTTTCTTCCACATATTAGACAATTATGTACCTCATTTTCTTTTTTGTTGAGTCCCCGGTTTAATTCTTCCAGTTGGAATCTCAGTTTCTTCACCTCTGCCTTACTTTGGTCTACTAGGCTATTGGCACGCATCAGTTCTGCTATTTTTGCTTGGTACTGTCTTCTCAGTTTCTGGTAGGCATGTTGGAGATAGAACAGCTCCTTCCAAAATAAAAGAAAGATTCCTTTATTTTTCATTTATTCTGGGAAAAAATCACAATAATGGCAACTTCTGTGGGCAAAGCCAAAAATATGTTAGGAAGAATTCAGACCAGACAACTCTGCAACTTGAACTCTACCTTTCTGTGGTCAAATGTTATGACTTGTCCATACTATAAATAGAAGATTTGCGTGTTGCTAAAATGACTAAAAGACAACACAACTTATTTTTTTTGATGGCAGAACGATCCAATTTGTAGGTAATGCAAGTTTAAAAGATTATATATGGACTTTCCCAAAAAGGAAATAACAGATCCATAAAAGAATAGACTATGATAAAGTTATTGCAAGAAAAACACTTCTGGTTGGAGAAATGGTATGATAGGAAGGGTGTAAAATCACCCATGTGCTTTATCTCTAAGCCTAGGTGAATCAGGGTCATGCATCAAATAATCCAGACCAGGTGTGGGTGAAATATGTATAATCTGGCAATATTCTACCTTGTATTTCTAGCTGCCTGCCAGAAATATAACTTATATTGAATACAGAGATCAGAAAGGATAAATTAAGTACATAGAACTATATAGGATAGCTCATGTTATCCAGAGTCAGTCCCACCCAATATCTGTGTGGGGGTAAAACCAAGTTGTAAACAGATACAAAGAAACCATGGATGATCTTTGTTTTAGGTAAAATAAGGTGTAACCTAACAGAAGGGTATATGAATTGGGTTTAATTCCTGGCTCCACACATGGTTTCCCAAGCATAACAGGTGTGATCCCTGTTATCAGGGTCAGGATTAATCTCTGAACATAGCTAGGTGTGGCCCAAACACAAAACTAAAACAAACAAACAAACAAAAGGAACAAAAAGGAAAAACAAAAATAACTTATCTACTAAATAAGCAGAAGTAGAGTTAGTAAACTATCAGCTTTTAATTATTTTTTCTAAGCAAAATGTTTTTGCTGTAGTCCTGCTGTGAATGGTATCCATTGTTACCATGGAAATCTGGCTCGAAACAAAGGTGGGTGGAGGAGAGGACCCATGTGAAGGAGCCGAGTACATCTCACACAAATTGATAAGCATTCTAATAGATCTGCTTAAACATACTGGAAATGGATTAACAACTAACATGAACTATTTTCAGTTTAAATACACAACTTGATTCTAATTAGTTTGTGATGGAATCTCATGGTAAAAGTACTTTTAAAACTCATAATAATGGAGGCTAGAGAGATACTACAGTGGGTAAAGTGCTTGTCTTGGGTTTGATCCCTGGCATCTCATATGATGCCCTGAGCATTCAGGAGTAATTCCTGAGATCAGAGCCAGGAGTAACCCATCAATCAGCATCACTGGAGTTTGGCTCAAAAAGTTTTTAATTAAATTAAATTCAAGGAACTGCAAATAAAATTCATAAAAAAATAAGCTTCTACTAACTATATATGTGGTTTGGGAGTAATACCCTCTTACACTCAGATTTTACTCCTGGTAATGCTCAGAGGACCATCTGTAGTTATGGGGTTCAAATTGGGGAAAGATACATGCAAAGTAAGCACCTTCAGCCCTGTACTTACTAAAATATTTTGAGAAAGATCTAGATGTTTCTTTCATTTCCTAAAAACTGCTCTTACTATTTTGTACCCTGAACAACAACAATAAAAAATTCATACATTAAAAATGCAGCAGGGGGCCGGCACAGTGGTGTTTGCCTTGCAAGCAGTCAACCCAGAACCTAAGGTGGTTGGTTCGAATCCCAGGATCCCATATGTTCCCCCGTGCCTGCCAGGAGCTATTTCTGAGCAGATAGCCAGGAGTAATCCCTGAGCTCTGCCGGGTGTGGCCCAAAAACCAAAAAAAAAAAAAAAATGCAGATGAGTCTGTAGACAGTGGACTCCCCTCTGATTGCAAAACTTAATAATGTAAACAACCCATGCTAAAGTGTATATAGCTCCTCATATATATTACCCCCTTCCAAAACTTCTAATATTCTTTCATCCCCCAAACCCAGTTCCTTATCTAACCCTCTTTATCCTTAGTTCTTAATTCATCAGGTACAGAGATGGACCCCCAATAAGCTACCACCCAACTGCCAAAACGAAAGGATACCCTCTCAGTCCTACATCTCATGTACCAGCAGGAAACTACAACCAACACTTCTGATGACTCATGCTTTGTAGTCCACCTTCTCATCCTCCCAAATATGGACTGTTACATGCTACCGATTCAGCCCCAGAAGAACACCCAGCCCAAGGACACACCCTTATGGTAGCAAATCATTTCTCAAACACAAGACCATGGTATGTGATGAAAATGTGTCTTGGATTTCACTTTCCACAAGAATATCTCAAAAGACTTAATGGGGAGGCCTATATATCCTTTATATGTTTAATACCTCTATAATAGTATTACCTAGTCTGCTTATTCCCAAATATAAGAGCCTCTTTAATAACCCATTTTTAATTTCTTTTTTAAATGTATTTTTAGTTATTTCTTCTTATATTATATATTTTTTTCTTTCATTCTTTATCCTCTAACTTCACCTGTCATGGTTTTGCTTGGTATGAAAACCTACAAGAAAAAGTATTGGCTGGGATAAAAGCCCAGGTTAAAACCAGGGCACAGAGATTGTGTAACCTGACATTCTTACCTCCTACTGCACTGGCAATATAATTTGACACAATTTTTGGCAAAGGCATACTAAAATAAGGGTGGAATTTTATGTATAGAAACAATTTATTATCTGCTAGGGATAAGAACCGATACATTTTATAATACAGGGCACCTCTGACCCTGACCATGTGTCTTGTGGACCCAACTTAGACTCCATGTGATTAAACAATGATCGTCCATCCCAGAACCCCAGATCCTAGACGTGGAACTGACCCAGGCCCCAGCAAGAGCACCAGGAACCAAACTCCTCCCTAGGAAATTCCTAATACTACTCTGGCACCAACTTGCTCCAGTTTTGTTTGTTTGTTTTTTTTGGTTTTTGGGCCACACCCGGTGACGCTCAGGGGTTACTCCTGGCTATTCGCTCAGAAGTCGCTCCTGACAGGCACGGGGGACCATATGGGGAACCGGGGGATCGAACCGAGGTCCGTCCTTAGGTTAGCGCAGGCAAGGCAGGCACCTTACCTCCAGCGCCACCCCCCGGGCCCAACTTGCTCCAGTTTTGATATGACATCCTGATATGAGGAAATGGCAACAACTTGATCTAGAGAGGGTTGCCCTATAGGGCCTATATCATCACCTAATGGTATGATGAAGACAGAAGACATGTCATCCACTGCTCTATACAAAAACCAAAAACGCTAACTACAGAAGACTGACTTTGACAATCATGGACTGAGTAGAGGGACCAATAAGAAAGGTCCTAGCTTAGGCCTTGGCCTAAGCTCTGATTCCAGAAAATCTGACAACTGTGATTGAGCAGAACTTCTGGAACCATACTGAGACTCTATTCCAGGCTTTTTCCAAGGATCTGAGCAAAAACCAAGACCACAAACTAGAGAAGACTGATTATAATAAGAGTGATGAAACAGAATTTTTCGAATTGTAGAGAAATACTCTCTCCCAGCATTTATCCTATGAAGTACACAAATACCAAAATCTCTAGTTACAGAGGCCTGATGTATCCACAACAGAGCAGAAAGTTTCCTGCTACCATAAAAAGACCTTGGGGTGTGAAAATAAGTGTGTATGAAGCCTGTAGGTGTTCCAGTGCAGTATGCTTCAAGGGCAGAGAAACCCTGTATCTCTTAAGCCAAGGGAATTCTCTTTCTAATTTCACCAATACTCACTGTGCCTTTGCAAAAAAAGAAGAAGAAGAAGAAGAAGAAGAAGAAGAAGAAGAAGAAGAAGAAGAAGAAGAAGAAGAAGAAGAAGAAGAAGAAGAAGAAGAAGAAGAAGAAGAAGAAGAAACAAACTTTAAGTAGTTGCTGGTTTGGTTTGGGTTTGTTTTAGTTATTTTTGTTTTTGTTTTTTTTTGCTCTTTGTTTTTCATAGTTATTGTTTATTTTTGTTTTTTGTTTTTTATTTTTGTTGCTACTGCTTTGCTGTTTTTTGTTTTTGTCTTGTTTGTTTTGCTACCTTTTTCTTCTTTTTTCCCTTTCTCTAAATTGATATTTATAAAATGTAGATGAACTACCAGTTTTTTTCTTTCTTCTTTTTTTCTCTTTTCTTTTTTCTTTTCTTATATCTCCAACAGAACCACATTACTGGAATCATCTTGCTCAGCCTCATACTTTGAGGTGCGGGAATGGACAGTCATATGAACATTTAGTGGAAATAAATAATGATCAGACATGAACACCAAACCCAAGGTCAACAATAATAGAATCTCTATCCAGTAAATGGGGACCAGTTTTGCTATCATTATGGGAAGTTAAGGGGGAGAGGTGGGA
Organism: Crocidura indochinensis; assembly: GCA_004027635.1. NCBI lineage: Eukaryota > Metazoa > Chordata > Mammalia > Eulipotyphla > Soricidae > Crocidura > Crocidura indochinensis. The sequence goes on from PVKC010002636.1 coordinate 30,538, forward strand.
TGCATGCTGGGAACGGGGATAGAGGGAGGACAACACTGGTGGTGGAATGTCTTTCATTCATTGTCACTATGTGCCTTAAATATTAATGTGAAATATTTGGATTTGTAATTCACTTTGGTCACAATAAAAATGATTATAAAAAAGCAGAGATGACAATTGGAAATGAACAATTTTCTTGTATCTCTTTGAATAATCATGACAAGACAGTGTAGATCTCATGGCCAGAGACTAAGCAAAGACAGGTTCAAAAGGAATGCAGGGTGCAGTCATAAGTGGGACCCAGGGACAGGAGCCATCTGCAGATTTCAGAGTAGGAAAATGGTACAGCAGACAGAGTGCAGTGCAGTGTCGGGACAGCTGTACAGTGTGACAGGAGCAGATGGTGAAGGATAAAATTTAGGATGCTGTGAACTCGACTGGTCATCAAGTGGCTGGGTGAGTGGCACTATTCATAGGTAAAGAGGATAGAATTGGACACTGAGTGAGACCAGACCTGTTTACTTGAATTATGCAATACAATTAAACTTCGTTTTCTTTTCCTTTAAGCACCATGGTTACAAAATTGTTTATGATTGAGTTTCAGTCATACAACGCACCCCACCCTTCACTATTCTCTAGGTATTATTACAATAATGTATTTTCTTTTTCTTAAAACTCATAGATGAGTGAGACTATTCTGTGTCTATCTCTCTCCCTCTGATTTATTTCACTCAGTATAATAGTTTCCATGCCCATCCATACATAGAAAAATTTCGTGATTTCTTTTTTCCTGACAGCTGCATAGTATTTTATTGTGTAGATGTACTACAGTTTCTTTAGCGACTCATCTGTTGTCAGGCACCTGGGTTGTTTCCAGATCCTTGCTCTTGTACATAGTGCTGTGATAAAAATAGAAAAGCGGAGGGCTTTTACTCAAAACTTTTGAGTTTTGTAAGCAAGTGATTCCTACAATTCTCATGAACACATGAGTCAGGTAAAGATCCATTTTGGCACAAATACCACCAGGCAGCTGGGAACAGAGTGAGTTGACTTAGGTTCCAGAAGTCCAGCCCAACCATTGTCCCTTCCCTCAGCACATAATCACTGCAGCCTCTGTCCTCAGAGTTTCATTCAATTGCTTCCAAATCAAATTGAAAACCAAGAGATTACTCCTTCCCTGCAGAAGTCAACTTTCAAATGCTTAATTATATTCCCTATTTAAATGTTTTCTTAAAAAGTATGGAAAAGAAAATAGAATTCAATTATTTGTAGTGACAATAAAAAGGTTTGCTAGATATTTCAAAGATTTGTCATAAAAACACTGCAAAGCTTAATGGAAGAGTTCAAACAAATGGGAAAGATAAAGGCTTTGCTTTGACAAAGATAACCTACCTTATCAGAGCTACTTAAACATCTTGGTAATTTTTAGCAAAACTCATTCACATAGTAGGTTTGCCTTATAAATTTACTAAGATTTGGATTGACTAGTTAATAAAAAAAATGGTACATGATCATAGTCATAGAGAGAAGGAAGAAAGCGATTCTCTCTGAATCATGAATTTTTTCTTTCTTTTTATTTATTTTTTTTACCACACCCAGTGGCCTTCAGGGGTTAGTCCTGGCTCAATGCTCAGAAATCATTCCTGGGAAGCTCTGGGAACCATATAAAATGCCAGGAGTTAAAACCGGGTCCATCCTGGGTCAGTTGTATGCAAAACACCCTACCACTGTGCTATAGCTCCTGCATCATGAGTCATTCTTGTAAGCAGAGATTCAGGTACTGGGGACTCAGTGAAACTTCTCAGGCCCAGAACATGGCTGGGTAATAATAGTCCAGAGTTATTCTTACATGGCTTTGAGACTCTAGCATATTGACATCAGGCCACTGCATCCAAGACAGACGAGTTCAGAAACTGGAAGCCAGAACCCAGCAACTGGGTTGAACCAGACCTCAAGATTTTTCAACTTAAAATACAGGGATTCAGCAATTAATTATGACAAGTCTTACTCATTCTAGAGACCAGCATAAAAGGTAAATGTAATCTAATTGAAAAGTAAAATAAGAGAGATTTCCTTGGAGACTAGAAGACCTAGAACTGAATTTTCAGCAAAAAATATACCAATAGATATCAATAAATATATACCATTTCCTAGATAATTTACCATCTTGCTCTGGAATTCATTACAAAATTAAAATTGGGAGACATGGCAGGCTGATGAGCAAACATATTTAATCTTATCTTTAGGTCATGTATAATATTTCCATAAAGATACATTTATTTCTTTCCCCCATTTTGGGGTAGGAATCCTCCTTAGTCATGTTCAGGGGACTCAGAATCCACATCCAGTGATTTATGCTCCGTTAAGACTTTGGTTCAATTCTAGGACCCCAGGAAGCAACTTGTTTGGTCTTGATGCTGCTGCAGGTAACCAAGGACCACCTCAGCAGTGTAAGGACCCCCGAGATTAGCATGCAGGACTGCCCTTGGTGATGTTCATCATGCCACATGGCACTAAAGACAGCATAAGGGTCAGTTACATGAAGGCATGCACTGTTTTAATTAAGTTAAAATAAATTTTTTTAGGAGAAAATTATTTCAAAATATATATTTATTTAAATGTCATTTTGACTTAGTTTTAAGGGCACACCTGGATATGCTTGGGTACCACTCCTGGGTGTGATCTGGGTACCATGTGTTGTCAGGTATCAAATCTGGTCTCCCAGGAGCTGGAGTGATTAGTACAGAGAAAAGAATGCGTGCCTTGCCTGCAGCAAACCCAAGTTTGATTCTCAGCATATCACTTGGTTCCCTAAACATCACCAGGTATATTCCCTGAGTATAAAGCCAGAGGTACTCTGAATACTGTGGTCCCCCAAATAGAACCAAGCAAACCTGGGTCTTCCACATGAAAAGCCTTTTTGATAGCTCAAAAATCCCATTAGCTATCTCCCTATCTCTAACATAGTAATTTTTACATATAAAAGAACTACTTTTGAGCGAAAGGTATTATATTGGCTAAGTACTACCTACATACACTACAGGTTTCAACTTTTTGTCTCTTCAGTCTCAGAGGAGTGAGGAAATGTGCTTATGCTAACAGAGCTATAAATGACTCTTGTGCATTCTTTTCTCATCAAAATGGATCTCATGGCAGGCTTTAATCTTGTTATCAGACTTTATCTTTTGAGACTTTAAAAGTTCTTTTGACACTTTAATCCATTAATTCACCACAACTACCCATTTTACTTTCTGAAGAGATTTCTGATTGAAATTTCAAAACTCTGGCCTTTACTTCTCTGGACTAATTCCTGTGATGAGCATTTCCCCTGCCCACCCAGGTTCTTTCTTTGAACACATATTAATCCCACTCATGTGTTTGATGCTGATATCTGAAAATCTCAATTTCCCTAGTCACTTGGCTTTAGATTTCCAATTAAAAAACATCCAAAGGAATTCCCATTTACACAGTTATTGATTTGCACTCGAAAAGAACATTACGTGGATAGAAAAAATTCACATAAACATTATAAAAGAACTTAATAAATATATTTTAAAGTAGAAATATGTAAAGCTCTGGTGTGTTATGTTTGTGATTTTTGGCTGAGAAAGATCTAAATAAAATTAAACATTAAAACTATGCAGTACTACAAGTTATTTGTCTGTGTGTAGTCCTCTGTGCATCTAAAGTTATAAAACTTTATAAAGTTAAAAAACTGAAGAGTAAATATAGTATAATTTACAATTATTTTATAAGTGGGTATGAATAATATATTGAACTTAATATAGAATGAATGCATAGGCGCTTGATACAAATATTTTGATAGATATTATATTTCAAATAAATTGACTACCTATATAAACAATTTCACAGTAGATATTAAAATTCGTATACAACTTAAAAACTCATGCAGTAGTTATGTTACTATATATAAAGATATGACTAACAAGAATTAATTTTTATATCTTGTATATCAAATACTGAGATGCAGATGAGTTTAACATATGTTAATAGAAATGGAACATATTTATATAAAATAAAATAATATTAGAAGGGATTATTAAAAATAGATTAGAGGATCTAAAATCATCTATTTGTAGAAAAACAAAGTAACATTTGGAATGTTAAATATTTGTTTGTTGATTTTGAAAACTTTTTGCAGTGTTTGCATTGAACCCAGATCTTACACATGCAAGGAATGTGCTCTGTCATTGATCCATATCCTTGTCCCTGTTTGCTGGATATTTAAAGTCTTGATTAATGGTAGTTTTTGAAAGCATTTTAAATATTTATTATAATATGTATTTACATGTAGAAAACCTAAAATTCAAAATATACTAATCAATTCTATTCTGTTGCAAATAGCACCTGATTTTTGAAATGTTCAGTAAAATTGATTAATCTTTCCATAAAGTTTATAAGAAAAATAGGAAAATAAGTCAAGTTAAAAGAACTGGAAATAAAGAGATAAAACTGTATTTGATATAAAAGAAAATATAAAAAGATAAGGGTTCATATATTTAATCTATAGAGTCCTACAGAAATAGAGTGGAGGAGTGAAGACAATGAAAATCTACATGCAAACAAATAAGTGACAGAGGAAAAAAAAATAGATAAATTTTTAGACTCATAAACTTTCAGAAATGAACTTGGATAGCTTGAAAATAATGATAAATTACAAATACACAAATAAAAGTAATGGAAGGGGGTAGGAATCATAAGACTGAAAGCAGAAGTCCAGATGGCTTTAAAAGTATATTCTTCCAAACTTTCAAATAACTATTATTCATCTTGTTTAAACTTTTTCCACACACATTTCTTTTTCAGGTCATTGTCACCTAAATCCACAAACCGGAAATAACAACACAAAAAAGAAACTCCAGACTGGCACTGATGAAAACAAAGACAAAAATACTTAAAAAAAAAAAAAAAGTACTGGCAGGTTAAATCCAACATCATATTGAGAGAATTAGTCATAGCCATGTGAAATTTATCCTATCGATGCAAGGATGGTCAACACTCAAATCAGCATAATAGCAAAAAGATAAATTTTACTTGATTATATCAATGAAAATGGAAAAAATGTTGACAAAACTCAATGCCCATTTATTGACTCCATAAAATTTAAATATAAATTAAAACACAGCTCAGTTGGATAATGACCATATATAACAAGTCCACAGATACAGTTGAACTTGATGATATTTATAGATTTTTGTCAAAATGTATAGCAAAACAAGGATGTGCTCTACACATCAAAATTCCTTACTTAAAATAATTAGGCCAAAATGATATCTAAAAAACACAAATTGGGAAAAATATTTTAACAAAGTAAAATCATTACTATAGGTGCACATAGAAAAGTTCCCAAATACTAGCAAACTATTAGCAATAATTAAGAAATTTAGCATAGTAACAGGATGCAAAATCAACGCACATAAAATATATTGCAATTCTGGGGGCCGGGCGGTGGCGCTGGAGGTAAGGTGCCTGCCTTGCCTGCACTAACCTAGGATGGACCACAGTTCGACCCCTCCGGTTCCCCATATGGTCCCCCGTGCCTGCCAGGAGCGACTTCTGAGCGCATAGCCAGGAGTAACCCCTGAGCATCACCAGGTATGGCCCAAACCCCCCCCCCAAAAAAAAACAAAAACAAAAACAAAAAATATATATTGCAATTTTATGCATATGAATCGGAGAAAAAGAAAACTATTTAGAATTGCAACCAAAAAAAAGTAAGAGAACTTGGGAGAAAAAATGATAATGGAAGTATAGAGCATATGTACTAAAAATCCATTGTGTTCCTGACTTGGGGAAAAAAGAATTATAGAAATGCCACTTTTACCTAAAGCAATTTCAGATTCATTGAAACTCTTACAAGCTATCAACTGATATTCCTCGAGGAAATAGAACAAACAAATTCTAATTTATACAAAACCATAAAACAACCCAGATAGCTCAAAGCTATTCTGATGAAGTAGAAGAGGACAAGCACATCAAATACCCTGGTTTCAAATTTTACTACAAAGTAATAGTAATTAAAACAGTATGGTATTTGGGAGAATAATAGATACTGAGAAGAAGAGAAGGGAATTTAGGGCCAGGGGGAGGGAGAATATTATATGAATATTTCATTTACATATGGAAGAAATAATACCAGTGCTTGTAAAACTGTACAACTGCATACATACTGTCCCTGGAATATATCTAAATTACACTAGAGTCAAACATTACTCAAAATAGACTTAATATTACACCAGAAACCAAACATTACATACAAGAGAACAGAGGCAAAGCAAAACATTCCAGGACTGCAATATTGGAGCTGCATTAGAAACTCAATTCTAGGACCAGAGAGATAGCACAGTTAGTAGGGCATTTGCCTTGCAAGTGTTCCACCTGAATTCAAACCTTAATATCCCATAAGTTCCCCTGAACCTTCCAGGAGTGATTTCTGTGTGCAGAGCCAGGAGCAAACCCTGAGCATTGCTGGGTGTGACCCCCAAAAACAAACAATCAAAAGAAATCCAATTCCAATAAGCAAAGAAAATTAAAGCATTAAAAAATATGAGACTAAATCAAATTGAAAAACTGTTTGTTGTACAGCAAAATAAAGAGAGATGAGAGAAAAAGAGAAGAGGGAAGAGAAGAGAAAAGAAAAAGAGAGAGAAAATGGCTACCCAGAGGCAAGGCAGGGGAAAATGGGAACAGAGGTGGGAAATGTGCCCAGATGAAGGGTATTATACATTGTATGGCTAAAACTCAATCATGCACAACTTTGCAATTGTGAAAATAAATAAAACTTTTAATGAACAATTTGGTAATCATAGGTGTTTAAATAAAGTAATTTTGTGGGGCTGGAACAGTGGCAAAAGTGGTAGGGCTTCTGTCTTGCACTCACTAATCTAGGACAGAACAAGGTTTTATCCCCCAGCATCCCATATGGTCCCCCAGGCCAGAAGCAATTTCTGAGTACATAGTCAGGAGTAACCCCTGAGTGTCATTGGGTGTGGCCCCAAAACAATAAACAAACAAACAAATAAAGTAATTTTTTAAAAAAGACAATAGGTCACTGTCTCAAATATGGAAGTTCCTGATGCTGGAGCTGTTCTCAGAGGTCTGCCTACAGGAGCTGTAAAATGAAGATTTGTAAAACAGAGAAATCTGTTACACCTAAGACAGCTGATGGTCCTTATGTTTTGCTTATATGTCGATCCCAAAGTCTCAGACTTAGTCAGTTTTACTGGGACACTCACCACTCCAGGCATTTTACCTGCAGTGGAGGAAATTTTTCACAGAAAAACTTATCTTCTCTCTATTTAAAGCAGCATTATTGACTAGTCAAAATATGAAGTAAGCCCTGTGTAGGCTCATGCACTGGGAAACTGGTTTTTGCACTCAAATTTAACACATCTATCATTTAAATTGATGAAATGGTGCCATTTGAAACATAGTGGATAGAACTTGAGGTGATCATGCTAAATGAATTAAATAAGGGAGTGTAATTACTGGGCAGTTTAATTCAAGATTGGGATAAAGAGAAACTATAGCAAAAACTGGTTCATAAGCACAGGAAAAAACCTAGACGTGAGCTGGTGAAGTCCCAGTAGCTAAATGCTGGCCAAGAAGGTAGATGAACACGCAGAATGTCCTTTGACGATTGGCCCAGGAAAGTCCTAAAAACATAGTGAGGAGTTGGGCTACATTATCTACGCTTTATAGTTTTCAAATCAAAGATAAGCTGACCAAAAACAAAAACAGAGGACATGCCTGAAAAAATCCTACTCATACCTTGCTGGCTGCTTTGCTGAGCTTTGAGTCTATGGATTGATGGTATCAACAGCAACCAATTTTCTTTTTCAAAGAAAATGTTTCCTAATCTTTTCAATTGTTTCCAGTGAATAGCCTATTCCCAGAAAATTGAAATGGATTTTTTTTTTCACAAAAATTCTGAAAATGCTTTTTAAAGAAAGTATTGACAGAGACCTGAGCTATAGCACAGTGGGGAGGGTGTTTGTCTTGCACATGGCCAACTCAGGTTTGATCCCCCAATTCCCATATAGTCTCCAGAGACTGCCAGGAGTAATACCTGAGTACAGAGCTAGGAGTTAACATCTTAGTTCTTCCAGGTGTGGGTGGTCCAAAATCAAGCAAACAAACAAACAAAAAAAAAACTATTGACTTAGGAGATAGAGATATAGTCCAGAGCTTAAGACATGCTGAACTTGGGTTCTGTTCCTAGAACTATAGTGTTGCAGGCACCACAAAAATTGGTTCCTGAGCATAGAGCCAGGAGTAAGACTTGAGGGCCACTGAGTATTAGTGTTCTATCTCCCCCCATAATATCAAGTTTTTGAATTATGATCATTATCAAATCCAGTTACCCAAATATGTGGCAAATCTCATGCAAATGAAGTATTTTGAATTTTACAAAAATATCATTTATCACCTACCCCTTCCTTAGGATAAATGTCAACTTTGGTATTAGCGCTATATAATAATTCTTACCTCGGAAGTTGCAAACTTCCAAGGTGCATATATTTCAACAGGAACAAATCCAATGTTAGTAATTAACCTATACATGAGAATAACAACAGATGATAGCTTGAAAACAACATTTTACAGACTTAGGACTTGCAAGAGCTGAGAGACGGACCATTCTTGAGTTTCTGAGAAGCCCATAACTGCATCAACCTACCTACTCTGCTTCTAGAGAGTGTGTGTGTGTGTGTGTGTGGGGGGGGGTTACAAATTCAGTAACCACTGGAATCTATAAACTCATGAGATTGTCCGATTCAAGTATTTCCAGATCAAATATGCAGAAGACTCACAACAGTGACTTCTCTATACATGGAAGGGACCCTATGACAGCTGGCCAGACCACCTGTCACTCTGGAGTAGTCCAGAGGCCTTGGACATCAATACAGTCCAGTTTACAAGTGAGCCAATGTACCAAAGTGTGTGCGCCTCCTCTGGCATGGTCCTTCCTGTGAGCTTTTTACCACTTACTCATTTTTATTGTCCTCTTTGAATGAAGTGAACAATTCTGTCTACTTTAGCTGGTGTCTAACATAAATAAATAAAGTGCCCCTTTATTGGTGACCACAAAGAAAATTGAAATCAAGTGAAAAAGATTAAAACATACAATTCATCTAGAGACACTGAGTGATACTCAGTGACACTCAGATATCTGAGTAGTTACAAGAAAACAACAAAGCTGTTGTTTGTGTGAGGGATGGTGAGATGCTTATGTGATCTGTTGTTCAAGAGGGTACATTAATTGCCATCCATTCATCTGGTCAATCACTGTTCAGAAATTTCCCAGTCTCTTACTAGGTCAGGGCTGAAGGCACAAACCAGAAACAAGCTCCCTCCCTGGCCCTCTGGCTTCCCTACTGAGATTTTACCAGCTCCTCATCTCTATCTAAGACAATGGAGGAGTAGAAAGAACTTCACTCCTCATCTGGGAGGCACTTCAGAAGACTCTGGGGAGGCAGCACCACTTAAGGCTGAGCCAACTCTTATCTTCCAATTTCCTTCTCCGGCCCAATGGTGGTTAGCAATTCAACTGAAGGTGTAATTACAACTTCTTGTAATCTGATCTCTCTTTGTCTCTGTCTCTGCCTATCTCTCTTTCAGAATCTGCCCAGCACAGTCCCCCAGGGAGTATAACCACCACCTTCCACTGAGGTTGGGGCTATATTTTGGTGAAGCCCACATTCAGTAATTGCGGATCACAGCAAAAAAGGTTTCTGATGAGGGAAAAAGACAATGAAAACACAACTGAGAGATGAAGAGAACCAGATTGTGAATGGACGGTACTGTGATAATTGTACTGACACTATTATTTTTTTTTATTTGATTTGGGCCTTACTAGAACGCAAGGATCACACTTGGTGAGCTTGGGGGAGAGGTTTTCCTGGGATGCTAGACATGAACTCAGGTCCTTCACGCTCAAGACAAGCATCCTCCTCACTGAATTATCACTCTGTCCCTTGTACTTAAAACTATTTTGCTGTATGATAACCTTAGCTACTACTGGAACACAATCTCATGACACTATAATCTTCAGCCACTTCTAAGAGGGTTCAGTTTGTGAAAAAGAACAAAAATATTCACACCTTACCTCCAAAGCAAAATCTTGTAGAGAGAAGAAAATGAGGCTATCTAAAAATAAATTGCACTGGTCAGGGTAAAAAATGTTACAAAACAATTAATTAGGTTAGGAAACTTAGATAAGTAATAGTGAAAAATAAGGGTTATTTTTCTCCCCAGGAAGGCTTCCAAATATGTTGTTAGTTTTAGTTCAGGGTAAAGAAGAAGTCAAAATTAAATTTCTTTTCACTGGAATTGGGAAGATATTGCTTAATTTAGCACAGGCGAAAAAACATGGCCAAAGAGGCCAATTTGTGAAAACAGGAAAAATAGAAGAAAATATACCTCAAGAAGAGGGAAAAAAGAGGAACATGTTATTGAACAATTACATAGGGTAGGGCATTTCCCTTGCATGTGGCTGACCCTGATTTGATCCTTGGCATCCCACACGGTTCTCCGAGCCAGCAAGGAGTGATTTCTGAGTGCAAAGCTAGGAGTAATGCGTGTGTGATTCCACCCCCCACCCCACCAAAAGAATAAAAGAAGAGGAAAGGAAATCATTTTTTAAATCTATTCTTCCCTTCTTCCTGCCCAGCAATACTCACTATAAATTCTGTGATTATTAGAAAAAAGCTGAAGAGAGAGGTCCATATAATGAGTTAAAGGCACAACAGGACTAAAAGATGAAAATAGCAGTCTCTATGACATTGGCTGTGATGTCCTGCATCTTTTCAATTACACACCCCTAATTTAATAACACTTTGATGAAATCTAAGAAACGTAGTTTTACAAAACGCTCTATTCTTTCTTTTCCTTGTTTTTTTGTTTGTAATTTTGAGCCCAACCTGGTGACCCTCAGGGGTTACTCCTGGCTATGTTCTCAGAAATCATTCCTGGCTGGGGGACCATATGGGACACTGGGGAATCGAACTGTCCTAGGTCAGCTGTGTGCAAGGCAAATGCCCTACTGCTGTGCTATTGCTCAGGCCCCACAAAACTCTCTATTCTGTTACACTTAATTTAAACATCTCCAGTGTTTTGTAAATTTATCAATAAAGGATTACAATTCTATAAAATTATCACTATCTTGCTGATGAGAAATTAGAATATCAAAATTAGTGAAATTCATTGTGTATTTCTCAAAACTTAAGTATTGTGAATATAACTAATGAGGTAATTGTAATTTTATTTTAATTTTTCCCAGTTTTGTAAGTAATTTTTCCCAATTACTTAGTTTTGATTGACTAATAGTGCAGGTTTTAATTCACATATAAGAGTATCAGTTCTTAATTTGATGATAACATTCTAATTCACTGAAGTCTACAAAAATAAAATGATTTTTCTTTTGCTATTCTCTGTATTATAAAGAATCTATGAGCAAGGCTTTTTTTTCCCTCTGGTCTTTCTTCCAATGGATATTCACTGATTACCCAACATTTTTAAAGTTTTTTTTTATTGAGACCATTGTGAATTACAAGTCTTTCACAGTTGTATTTTAGACATATAATGACAGCAATTTAGGGTCATTTCCACCACCAGTATTGACCTCCCTCCACCAGAGTTCCCAGCATGAGTTGCCTACCTCCACACTTAGTCCTTTGTAACAGTCCATTGTAATAGTCCATTGTAACAGGTACATTTTGTGTATAGCTTGTTATAGTTTAGGTCTTTTAATTCTATTGTAGTTGAGTTTGGCTTGGGTATTTAGTTCTGACCTTTAAAAGCAGCATCTGGTCCTACTGGGGGAACTGTGAACTGTGGGGACTCTCTTTCTCTGCTGTTTTCTTTGCTGAATTCTTGGAGCTCCCCCCAAAGAACAGAGCCCTGAGAAGTGAATGCAGAGGTCGCTGCAAGTTGGGGCTGCCAGCTGACTAATCAGTGAGTAAGAACCGGCTGGCTAAGGAGACTCCCAATTGGAGAGCTGTTTGC